>VZQC01002183.1:3899-15493 GCA_009823505.1 Rhizomys pruinosus
CAAGACGTGTGCTTACTGGACTTATTTGGAGGCACAATAGTTTAAAGCAGAAGCACAGTCAGTAAGGGTTTCCTTCTGGCATATAGTGTTTTTTTTTTTTGTTTGTTTTTGTTTTTGTTGTGTGAACTTGTCTTATTCATAGTCTACCATCACAATATTTTAGGAATATCTTTAAAGTTTAGATAGTATACAAATACTAGCAGCATGCAATAATTACAATCTAAGTTCTCAAGAAGAGGCATTCTATTGCAAGGATCTTCTTTGCTGCCAGTTATCATAGACTGTTTAAAGTTAGAAAACTGAATAGCAACACTGAATACTGTAGAAATGCACTTTGCTCAGTAATACTTGAGTTGTTGCAATATTAAATTATCCATTTGGTTGTTACAGAAAATCCTAAACTGTAATTTTTTTCTTAAATTTTTTTATTAATTTTATTTATTTATGTATGTGTATGAATGTACTGTCTGCATGCAAGTTTCTGCACCCGTGTCGTGCAATGCCATGGAGGTCCCCTGGAACTGGAGTTCTCCTGGAATTGGAGTTACAGATGGTTCTCAGCCGCCATGTGGGTGCTGGGGATCAAAGCCGGGTCCTCTGTAAGAGCGGTCGGCACTCTTAACTGCTAGGCCATCTCTCCAGCCCCCTTAACTGTAATTGATGGTTGTTGCCGTAATAGCATATTGCCTGTATTTCTATCTCTAGTAATGGGCTTTATGTGCTAGATTTCAATATCCTTGAGCCTGGGCAAGTGCACAAGCCTTTTTAAAAAGAAACATGGTTTACTTGCACAAAACTGATCAGATTTGAGAGATCGTTAATGTCCTTAAAGTGGTTTTTGTGGGTGTGAAACAAATGGTGAGAATTTGAATTGTAACCTTATTATGGTATTGAAATTAAGTCTACTTAATCTATCAAATCATGTTCATGCCCTGATTTTATGTACTTGTATCTATCAATAAACATTGTGATGCTTGAAAAAAAAAAAAAGATCATAAATTAAAAAAAAAAGAGTGTCTATTCAGACTTTCCTTTGTCTGATGGAAACTGTTTCAAAGGACAAAAGATATGTTCTGAGTAACAGTTTCAGAAGATTCCATCTAGGGTAATCTGAATCTATTACCTTGAGTACAAGATGGTGGAATGTAAGCTCACAATGAGATTAAGTAATGCACAGGAAGGAGCCAGCAAGGAAGACCTCAAAGATTCATACTGATGACCAATTCTTCCATCCAGACACAAACTTCCTCCTTTCCCCCAAAGTCTATTCAGATTTAAATTATCTGATGCATACATCTACTGATTGAGTGCAGGGCTTTCTGGATTTGATCAGTACCATTTTCCACTGTGTTGATATAATTTGTCTTGGCATGGAATTTTATGTTGGGGAGTCATATCTATCCTGATTCCCAGTCCCTGGGTGTAATTTGAGTTAGATGTGCATGAGAGAAATGAATGTGTAGACAATCAAATATGCATATGTATCTACATGTGGACAGTGAGATTGCACATTGGCACACCTCAGCTTGCTTGATTTCTTAATTTAAATTAATCTCTGCTTCAGTTAGTTTTTCTGCTGTGATTAACCCCACGGCCACTAGCAAGTTGGGGTGAACATGGTTTACTTCATCTTACAGTTCCCAGATAAGAATCCATCAGCTGATGGAAGCCAAGGCAGAACTCAAAGCAGGAGCCTGGAGGACAGAGCTAAGAAGAGACAATGGGAGCTCTGCCTTTGCCTGGCCCCTGTCACTGTCCAACTGTTCTCCTGTAAAGTCCAGGCACTCCAGCCCATGGATGGCATAGCCTAGCATGAGCCGAATGCTCCTGCATCAATCCCAATCAATGAAGTGGTTCACAGAGAGGGCCGCAGGGGACTGTGATCCAAGCAATTCTTCATCTGAGGGTCCATTTTCATAGGTGACTGTAGCTGATACTAATTTTGACAATATCCCAAAGGATCTTTTAAATCTAGAAATTCTTTTCACCTCTATCTCAAAAATTTTCCTTTTTAAATTTGTTTGTTTTGCTATTATTAGCTTTGTTGTGCTTTAGTGGTTATTTTTGTTTGTTTGTTTGTTTTTTGTTTGTTTGTTTTTTATGATCCTATATCTCTTGTACTCCAACCTGACCTAGAAGTTGCTGTGCAGGAAGCTTAGATGTGAAGTCATGATTTTCCTAACTGTACTTCCACATTCACCTCAATATAGGCATGTGCCAGTACTCGGCCATTTAATTTCTTCAATAGTATATTTGATAATATCTTCCAAGCCATTTAAATTTTTCCTATATTTGAAATTCATATTTTAATCTCCAATTTGTCTTCAGTCACACATTTTATTTCAATCTCTATTTTTCTTCTATTTTTATCTAAGATCCCCAACTTTCTCATTAAATCCTCAAGCAAATACCATATTTATATTTATATAAAATAGACTTTCTTGGGAGCTGGACATGGTGGTGCACGCCTTTAATCTTAGCACTTGGGAGGCAGAGGCAGGCGGATCTTTGTGAGTTCAAGGCTAGTCTGGTATACAGAGTGAGTTCCAGGATAGCTGGTGCTACAGGGAGACCCTGTCTCAAAAAGACCAATAAATAAATAAATAAATAAATAAATAAATAAATAAATAAATAAAAATAAATAAAATAGACTTTCTCAAACTCATACCTTTATACCTTTTTACAAATGATTTTACATATTAAAAATTAATAATTTGGGGTAGAGGAGATAGCTCAATTAGTAGTGTACTTGTTGCCAGGCAAACAGCATTCAGTGATCTCCACCATGTTACACACACACACACACACACAAACACACACACTAGGATGATGGGAGTGATGGCGGGTCATTCTACCAGTGTTGGGGAGGAAGAGAGAGGGACGATTCCTGGAGGCTTGGGGATAGCAGTCCAGCCAAGTCAAATCAATGATATCCAGTTTCTTTTAGAGAATGATTCAAAATATATAATATAGAGAGTGACTGGGGCAAACAGCTGATGTGGACACCTATCCCCCCCCCACACACACACACATTTTTTGTATCAAGTTTCCAGTTTTTTTGTTTTTTTTTTCTCTTCATACTTCTAGCTTGACTTCAATTATTGTGACAAAGCACTCTGACCAATACCAACTTGGGGAGGAAAGGGCTTATTTAGCTTACATCTCCCAGGTCACAGTTCATCACTTAGGGAGCAAAAGGCTGGAACTCAGGGCAGGAACCTGGAGGCAGGAGCTGGACCCCAGGCCTGCTTTTTGGTTTGCTCAGTCCATGAGGCTGCTTGTCCTGGTAGTCCAAATCTGCTGCTGAAGGCCTGATGGATTCTGGAAGATCTACTAGTTTTCAGTCTACATTGGAATCCAAGGAACTGGTCACAGCAGCAAGATGAACTCACCAGTGAGAGAGATGGCAAATGACAAAAAATGACAAAAAAAGCAGGAGCCTCCTTCTGCCGTGCCCTTTTATGCGGGCCGCCATCAGAAGGCAACACCCACATTTAGGGTGGTTCCTCCAGCTTAAAATGATCTAGTCAGAAGATTTCTCTCTCTCTAATTTCAGTTAATCCCAGATCCACTCACATTGACACCCAGGATTAGCTATCACAATACTTTAGCTGATATTAATGTTATGATTATCTCTTGAAGATTTCTTTTCTCTCAATCATCCATATTTTCTAAGAATGAGGTTTTGTTTTATGGCTTTTTTTTTTTCCCTTCAGTTTATACATAGCCGTCTTGGCTTCTATCTTTAAGTTTAGCTGAGTTCATCCACTGTCAGTTTTCTATTTCTCTTTAACACTGATTTATTTACTAACATATCAGAATGATGACCCTACAAGAAGGATCATAATATGAATGAGTTGTAAAGCAATTCATGAACACTGTTATTTTATATTATGATAAATAAATCTTAGCATGTTTTAAGTTCTGTGTTTAAGTTACACTATTCCTGCTACCTGATGGTTTAAGCTTGGCTACTTGACATTCTTTAAACTGGAGAGAAGTGGGAGGAAGTTGCAGTTTAATTCTTACACATATTCTAATACTCTCACCTAGCTTCAAAAGCCCCCTTGACATTGTCCCTGTCTATATCTTAGTAGTTTTGATTTTACACAATGTGTGCTCTCTTCCTGACAAACTAGGGGTACTCAGTGGAGTTCAGAAGGGTTCATTGAGCCAAAACCTGATACAAATGCTGGTAAATGCTTTGATATATTCTCTCTGTTTTTGTTCCCTGTTCTTTAATTTTGTTCTACAAAGTGAGATAGTGGCTCAATTTCTGAGATTCTCCATGATTTTCAACCTAAATAAGCTTGTTTACAGCTGTTGTGCATTTCTGGCGGATGACAGAACCCAGCATTCTCTGCTGTGCTGTTAGCCCACCTTTAGCTATTTCCAGTATCTCAGTGTCATCTCATTAGGTCCTGAGCCTTTCCCTTACGTGTCTATAACTTAAAAACTTGTCTCTTTTCAGTCATAGACATGTTGGAAGAGAAATGTGAAACTTGAAGATGTTCTGTCTACTTTTTTTTTAATTTTTTTTAAATTTTTTTTAATTTTTATTTTTGTATGTGTATGAGTGTACTGTCTGCATGTAGGTTTGTGCACCCGTGTCGTGCAATGCCGCGGAATTCAGAAGAGGGTGTTGGATTCCCCTGGAACTGGAGCTCTCCTGGTATTGGAGTTTCAGAAGGTTCTCAGCCGCCATGTGGGTGCTGGGGATCGAACCTGGGTCCTCTGTAAGAGCGGTCGGCGCTCTTCACCACTAGGCCATCTCTCCAGCCCCAGTTCTGTCTACTTTTTAACAGGAAGTAGGTTTCTAGTTTTAATATTTGAATGACAAATTTTGAGCCACACAGTACAAATTACATCACAGCTGTTTTATTATCTGTGATTGTTAATGTAGTTATTTCTGAATTTTTTTCTATTACTCATGTAATCATGATTTCTAAAGTCTCTCAGACAGAAAATGGAAGAGCTGGAACTCACCCTCAGCCTTCCAGCTTCCAGTACTTAAGAAAGGAGACATACCTACTCAACCCGGCCTTCTTCTCTTCAGCTACCATGGTCCTCCATGGAGAAATTATACAGGACAGCAGACACACACACACACACACACACACACACACACTCACAAGTTTCCATCTGGTAACAAAGCCTAACGTGATATAATTTACTGTGTCGATGTTTTGTATTAAAATATGCACCTATTTAGATTCTCAGTCTCAGTTGGAAATTACTTATTAAATTCTTCTGTATACCCACCATGTAGTTGTCAATTTCCAAGGATAGACTTCTAAACATGAATTTTAATCCAATCCCAAAGAAGTCCACATAACAGAGATGCAAATAAGGAAAAAGGAATTTTAACCTGAAACCTGAGTTAATAGCCCATAATGAAATTGGGAGGTCAGAGAAGGTAGCAGCCAACGTACTTGGTGAATAAAACTTCTCTAATACGTGTGGTCTGTGTCCTTGTTGCCAAGGAAAAGGACACTGGGAGAAGTTACAGAAAGCTGTGAAAACGTGGAGCATTGTTCACAGACTAATTTATTATATTATATATTATTATTAAATATATATATTTAAATATCTATATCTTATATATATATATATTGCAGTGAAGGTATTACATAGCCCAGGGAATTCTAACCGTTCTTTGGCTCTGGGACTTAAATTTCACATGCTATATACCAGGTGCTTATTTATAAACATCACTTAAGCAATTTCATTTCAATGGATTTAACAAAAAATTTACATGTGTCAATAAGGGAAAAGAAAATACTTTTTAAGTTTCAGAGGAAAGGCAATGGACAACCATAGATCTTGCAGGCATGTGGAAATGAATCTTGGGGAAAGATGAGGAAGCAAAGTAGGGGCTAGAACCTGGCCCCACTGGAAAGGTCCCCAAAATAGTCTGAGATCAAGTAGAGGCCATTAAGAGAATCCTAAGCAGAACTGAATTTGCTTTGCAGAATGTCATTTCTACCATCCTTGATAGAGTGAAGAAAGTATTGGGCAGTGGAAACCAGATCCTTGACCTGTTGAGCCTGATGTAACCTGTCTGGATCAGTTAAGCCCCTGTCATCTATGCCTTGTTTGCCCTTGACCTTCACTGAAATCTGAATGTCATGGTATCTGATTTCTATTGCTCAGGTTCTGTAAACTTGGTTCACTCTGTGCCACAGAGATGGTCTTCCCTGTACTTTCTCCATCTGTCATCCAGTCTAATGCCTAGCTTCCTCCTAGTCCAAAGCTGCACACTTAAGCCACATCATTCTCCTGACCTGCTTTGAAGTGAATGTTTGGCAACTGTTAGAAATTGCCATTCTTAAACTTGACATGAAGTAATGAGCTCACCAAGAAAACAGTTCTCAGAACATACACACAGCCACACAATCTATTTTAGACAAACAATGGGAACTTAAAATAGCCTGCCATGTGTCATGGTGGCTATTTTGAAATGAATAAAATGTTTTAGGTGACAAAAGGGACTTGTTTGCTCTCCTTCACAAGGTCACAGGGGAGATGGAACAAGTTTCTCTGATGTGCTACAATGAAAAGAAGAATGACATGGCCTTGATTTCAGGAGCAGGGAAGTCCTGTGTGCTCCTCTCAGAAGATCTAGCTAGTATTTATTTAATGAATGATCAATTCTCCTCGGCATCTTGGCAGCACTTCCATATAATTATTTCTGGTCCTAAAACCATATCACTTTTTATAAGGCTATTACTTTGCATGTCTCAGTGTAAAATAAATCTAAATACCACATATATACAAAAGAGCACCCTATTAACTGCAGCATTCCAAAGAATGGCATTTAAAGTGCATAGAATTAATTAAATTGTCATATAAATTCTTAAAACCTCATTATGTTTTATATCCATTCTATATGAAAATTATTCCCTGACCATAACGTAAAACATGAGCATTAGAAGAAACTGAAAACTTGTGTTATCTGTCACTGTATGGGTACACATCACTCTTTTACAGGAATAATCCACAGAAGTTGACTTTAGTAAACAGCATTTCATACAAGATCAAGAAATCTAAAATATTGGGTAAAGTAGGCAAGAACTTTAAGTAATAGGACTCTATCATGACTGTTACCATCACAGACCTGATAAAACAAGGAGAGCAGAAACACCCATCTTAATAGCAGCTATGTAAATACACCAGACCTATAGACTTGCCCAGACCTTGCCTGAGCTATGTTCATCTATAGACAAGAGTCATCTCAATGGAGTATGCTGTCAACTAATAAGATCTAGTGGGAGACAGACTTCTGAGGATGCCCAAGGGGAATTATCTTGATTAGGGTAAGTGAAGTGAGAACACCTACCCACTGTAGAGAGCGTAATTCCCTGAGCTAGAAATCTGGATCGAATAAATGAACAAGAGCTGAACTCAAATGTCCTTCTGTGGGACAAATACACTTTTTTCGAAGTGTACTTATTAACAGACAAGTTGTGAACTACAAAAATGGAGTCTGGATTACATAGAAGGAGGGGCTCAGGGCAAAGCCAAGCCCACAGCGAGATTCCTGAACGACTTGAGATCCCGCAATGCCTGCTTTCCAGTGATGCTTGTGAGAACACACAGAACTCTGGAATGTCACTGGTGCCATGTTGGGGCCAGGGGCATATAAAGAGCCTGCTATGTGAGGCTGGAGGTCGCTCTTCAATTGGCCATCATGAACGGAGGACACAGAATTCATTCCAGGACTCTGGCGGCCATGTTGGAAAAGGAGAATCATTGGCTGTCATGCAAGAAATGTTGTCTCCATTCATTTTGTAGGCAAGCCTGGTGACCAGGAAACCTGAGGCAGAGGCAGGTGGAATGCTATGTACATGGGTACCCCACCCCCCAGGAATTATGTGCCACAATTGATGTATTCTAGGCAGGCTTAGCCAAAAGCAAGAGCTCAGTAAAATAATGGCAAGCCCTCTTTTATGGGGAAAGCCACTAACTGAAGTAAAGCTGGAGGAAAATGCAGAGGGAATTCTGGCATGGTGGATTGTTTGTGTAGCATTCATGAGCGTAGTAGTAGCAGGATAGATAATGAGAGTACAGGAATGCATTCTTAGAACTGTGTGCAACAGTTAATATAGGACAGAGTTGTTACACCCTCCATATACACCCACAAAACCTAAAGTAGTCATCAGAAAAATCTTCACATTTTTCATTGTGCATGCTATCTTCACTGCTTTTTTTCCAACTTTGTCAAGAGTGCTTATGATCTTTTAAAATAAAGATTATAGAGAGTTATATAAAGAGTACTTATTAATCTTTTTCTCTGGAAAGAACACAAGCCTCTATCATTATTCTAAGATATATACAGGGCCTGTCTCCATGGGGCTATTTCACTTTAATTATTATTATTAAATGTGGGAATATTGACTTCCACCCTTTGTTCTCCCAGATTCTTATTGCTGACCTACCTGTGTACACTGTACAGTCATAATTGAAGCTATGAGGATCAAATATGCTGCCCACTTTAAGGATACAAAATACGCTGATTTAGTATCATAGGAATACAAAGTTACCAAGACCAATGACAACTTATAATTGAAAATAGTTGAAACTGTGTTTCCTGGAGGAAATACAACTCTCTTCAGAACTAGAACTGCCAAATTCTTCTAGTCAAAGACTAGTAACAAATAAGAAAAACATCATTGTTTTTATATTTATTATGTATTTTGACCTCATTTTCTGAATACATGAAAAATAGAAACCTTGAAAAGGTTATACCATAAATCAGCTTCTGTTTTCAGGTATGTATCTTATAACATATGGTAGTATAGAGAGTATAATTAGTTATTATTACAGCTGAAACCATGGCTTACTCTTCAGTAGGCTTTATTGTAGTTTTTTCAAGCCGTATGCTTTTGTGTATTGGTTATCCATATAAACCAAGCTTCTTTTTGCAACAGATAGAAACTATTACAGAGTTCCACAACCAGTGAAATCTGTGAATTCCACAGAGAATATGTGTCTCTGAGCAAACATATTAAAACATCATGTTGTTTTACCTCTAAAGAAATTGGACATACACTTGTTCAAATGTCCAACATTCTGACTATGTTGATCAGATAATATGGTGGACATCTGAAGTTTTATGCTCACTTAATGCTCGATGATTGGGTGCTATCACTCTATGGCCCAACGACAAGGTAGGAATTATTTTATTAAACATGCAATGCCTGTCTGCAGAATATAGCATTGGATATCTGAACACTTTGAGAGTTCATTGGGACTCTTCCGATGGAACTTGCTGCAGCCTTTAGATGATGCTCACTCTCTGCTGACAGAGCACAGTTTAGTGTTATGGATTATACATCTGAAGAGGAGTGTTTGCTTGTAGATATATCCGACACACACCCCTTTCTCCCTCTTCCATTTCTAAAACTGGAAGCATTGTTGACCACCACATTGAAGATTACACCCTTTTTGTCGCTTAAAATTCAAAGAACCCCATCATTAGATTTCATTCATACTAATAGGTGGTTCAAAGAACATTAGCTTGTCATTAACATTAAAAATGATCTTGGGGGCCGGGCGTGGTGGTGCATGCCTTTAATCCTAGCACTTGGGAGGCAGAGGCAGGCAGATCTCTGTGAGTTCAAGGCCAGCCTGGTCTACAGAGTGAGTTCCAGGACAGCTGGGACTACAGGGAGACCCTGTCTCAAAAAGACCAAAAAAAAAAAAAAAAAAAAAAAAAAGATCTTGGGGGCGGGAGAGATGGCTCCGCGTTTAAGAGCACTGAATCCTCTTGCAGAGTACCCGAGTTTGATTCCCAACACCCACATGGCGGCTAAGAACCATCTTTAGCTCCAGTTCCAGGGGGAATCCGACACCCTTTTCTGACCTCCGCGGCATTGCACGACAGGGGTGCACCAACCTACATGCAGACCGTACACTCATACACATAAAAATTGTAATAAATTTTAAAAATGAACTTGTAAGTTGCCTCCAAAATTGGGACTCTTGAATTCCAAAGATGAGGTTTATCTTTGAATAGCTCTTCATCCCTGATACTATTTTGCACAAGGGATCTAAGATGTTTTTAATTTCTCACCCCTGAGGGTCAATTGAGATACCAGAAAATGGTATGTTAGATAAAGCTGACATTCTGAGGAATAACAAAATGACCATGTTTCCAAAGACTATAGACTTACAGAAAGGGAAGGACCCTAAGCTACATTAGTAACAGTATCATATTTTCCCTAATAGACAAAAGGATACTGTTTCCTAATACCTTTTTTTCTGGTTACATTGAATACAAATGGTTTTCTGGATTAATAACTACATAAGACTATGTGTGAATACCATTTCAGAAGAGGAGCTATGATTAATACAGTTTCAGGATCTCTAATCTAAAAATATGAAATTCAAATTGCTCCCAAATCTAATTTTTGAGCACCAATATGACACCACACAGTATAAAGTATAGTGTATAATGTTATCTTCAGGTTGTATGTACAGGGCCTAAAACATAAACTGATTTTGTGTTTATACTTAGGGTCCACACCAAGATATCTCATGTAAATGAAAATATCTGAAAATAAACAAACTTTAAAGTGCCTGTGGACATAAGCATTTCAGAAAAGTTACATTTTAATATTTATCATCCAAATAAACCTAAAAATGTATTCACTATCTAAGACTTTTGCCTCAGGAGTGAGTTACGTAGGAATCAATAGAGAGGATCATGACCCAGATATCTTCACATTTCTGATGGATGCATCCTCACTGTCGTCTTTGGTTGATATTTGGCTGAAAGATGATGTAGAAAAGGCAGCATTCTCCTCTTCCCATTATGCAGTGGGGAACCAAGTGGCAATTTGGTGATATAGTAAGTTTCCCCTGTCACCTCATCGTCTTTGAAATCTGAGAAACAGGAATCAATTCAGAATAAGTCCAGGGTCCATTGGAATCTCTGAGATCAACTCGGAGAAGACTCCTTCAGTCACAAGACTACCAATATCACCAAAGTAAGTAAGCTATTCCAGGCAATCTGTCTACAGGAAAATCAATTTTAAATTAACTCTTTTATTTTCCCCAACCTAGCAATGAGAAGTATTATCTGAGACCTCTCAATCTGTTTGGTCTTCCACTTTTGATTTAAATACTTACAGCAGGGTCTGGAGAGTCCGGCGGCCAGGGCGGCCGTGCCTTTGAGCAGGATACCCAGAAGCCACCTGGGCGAGTAGCTTGGGAGCTGGGGCCTTGAGGGTGGGACCCGGGCGCTGGGCCAGAGGGTCCGGAGAGTCCGGTGGCCAGGGCAGCTGTGCCTTTGGGCAGGATACCCAGAAGCCACCTGGGCGAGTAGCTTGGGAGCTGGGGCCTTGAGGGTGGGACCCGGGTGCTGAGACAGAGGGTCTGGAGAGTCCGGTGGCCAGGGCGGCTGCGCCTTTGAGCAGGCTGCCGGGGTGTGGGCTAGATCAGGCATACCCCCCCGCCCCCCCCGCCATCAGTGAGAATCCAAGTGGACTCCTTTTTTTGGAGAACCTTCAGAACAAGAAGAGAAGAGTGCTTTGGCTTCCAATATCTAATATAGCAACAAAATTGAAAAGCAGACAAGTCCATACTCCATA
>VZQC01002183.1:24148-133236 GCA_009823505.1 Rhizomys pruinosus
CCAAACATCTGTGTCTATAACAAGGTAACCTACCATAAAAATTAGTACTGTTTAAATCCTATATATCTAATTGCTTGTGCTTCATTTGTAGGATTGAAAGGCTATATATTATACTGTTTAAGTACCTATATATCTAATTGCATGTGCTTCATTAGTAGGATTGAAAGGTTATGCCTGGACAAGCTGGCAGCCCATGAAAGAAAAAAGCCAGAATTGACTAGAGACCAAGACAACAGCTCCAGAGAAAGTAGACTGTTTTGCTTCTCATCCACCAGTGCCCCTTTTCTAAGCTTAGGGAACAATCTGCGGAAGAGGGGGCGTGGTAGAATGTAAGGGCTACGATTGGGGTGAATGGTGAAACTACAACAATATAGATTGGACACTCATTTGATCAACTTGATTGAACATACAAGCCCCCCCCCGCCCCGCTCGATGGTGGGACCCATGAGCTGTGTGGGTTTGGGCACAACTGCTCGGAAATTGATTTTACATGAAGGATGCTTGTACTCACAGACTATCACCTACTGTTTAAAAAAAAAAACAAACAAACAGAGAAAGATGCAGAAAAGTTACGGCAGAATGCAAGATCTGGGACGGGTAGGGGTGGGGTGGGGGGAAGGGAAGGGGATATATGCCTGAACTGAATTGGAAAATGATGTATGAAATACACAAAACATCAATAAAAAATAAATAAATAAATAAATACTTACAGCAATAGAAAACACCATTCACAGTGTATGCCTAACTTTTTATATTAGGCAAAGTTGTCTTTAAAAAATGAACAATAACTCTTGCTTTCTATAAAATCTTGCTTCCTTACTAATTCATGCAATGCATACTTATTAATAATATTAAACCTTTCAACCCCCCCAAACATTAGTGCCTAAGGAAAAATATCAAAGATATGCATCCTGCCATATGTAAGGACATTTTCTAAGTTGAAGCCAAAGTTAAATATTTAATGATTACATGAATATAAAGAAAAGATAGACAAGGTATAATATATTAAAAGACAACATTACTTAGTTTGGGGGTCACCAAAAACTTCATGGGAAACATATTTGGGGGATAGAAAGCTAAAGGCATAAAAGATTAAGGGAGGAAGAATGATTGAATCCAGAATTCAGGCAGTGCTCTCCAGTGTTTGTTTTTCAGTTAGTCTTTTTTTATTTTTTTATAACTAGTTCCAATGCAGGTGATAGCGCACTGGGGATTTGATGTGCTTTTTTTGATAATTGGTAAGACTGAGCATTTTCATCTGTTGGTCACTCTCCATCTGCTCTTGAAGATTGTTTGGAAACTTAGCCTCCAATAGAATACTACTCTGCCATAAGAAGGTCAGACTCACATGAATTTCTCTATCATGGCTGCTCAGCAGAAATGAAGGCATGCACAATGTTACTGGCTATGATGTAGAGGAGAATGAGGGCATGCACACTGCTATTGGTTATGACATACAGGAAAATGAAGAGCTGTGCTCAGCTGCTTCCTGAACCTTTCTCTATTTGCAGACCTATATTTAGCAGTTAAAACAAGTTAGGGTCTTGTGTAATGTAAGGCTGTAAGCTAAATGTTAAAACCCCATATTAATATCAACCCTTCTTCATGTGCAAAATAGACCTGGCAATTGCCTTAAATTGTGATATGTGATTTTAAACCAGAAACATGCAAAAGATCCTTATACACAAATTCACATAGATTCAAGGTTTCATGTAAATGAAACAGATATAAGAAAGTAATCTTCTTAAGAAAAAAAGAAAGTAATCTTCCAGAGATGAAGCAGGAAGCCTTGTTTGACTCATGAAATATGTTGCCACTTACAGAAATCATTGACCTCATCATACTTTGCAGGAAATGTCTGAATATGTCATTTTTTAAATTTTGGGATATTTCTCTCAAGGTATTTATCATGTACGTATTTAACCTCTGTGCCATGATATATATGTGTGTGTGTGTGTGTGTGTGTGTGTGTGTGTCTGTGTGTACATGGGTGTGTGTGAGAGTGTATGTGCCAGAGTGTGGAGCTCAGATAACGAAATTTGGTGTTGACCTCTGCCTTCTATCTTGTTTGAACAGATATCTCGTTAATAGAAATGTGTGCTTCATACTAGCAGGCACTTGACCTTCCAGGGATTCATAGCAATCAGTGTTACATGAGCTCAGAGGATCCAAACTCAGGCCCTCAGATTGTACAGCAAGAGCTTTACCTTTCAACCCTATAGTTGCTTTTGTATATGAACTAGTATAGTAAAAAAAGCATAAGTCTTGGCAGATGGCTCAGTGGATTAAAGGCTTACCCTATAACTGTAAAGAACAGAACTCAGATTCCCAGAATCTGCATTAAATAAAGGGCAGGTATGGAGACCACTGGTAATTCCATCATGCAAGAGGCAGAGACAGGGAATCCCCAGAGCACTCTGGCTAACTAGGCTGGCTGGAGGCAGTAGGTTCAAAATCCAACTTCCTTGAGTAAGCCATCTGTGAGTTCAAAAGCATTTCTATAATAATCTTTATTTAAAATATACTAAATTATTTTAAAAAGTTATTTATACAGTAGGATGAATCTTGTTGGTATAAGCCCAGGAGTGGTATGATTAGGTCAAGAGGTAGACTCATTTTGAGTCTTTTAAGGGTTCTCCACACTGCTTTCCATGGTGGTTGTATGAGTTTACATTCCCACCAGCAGTGGATGAGTGTTCCCCTTTCCCCACATCCTCTCCAGCATTTGGTGATTTTTGTTTTCATGATCTTAGCCAGTCTTATTGGAGTGAGATGATATCTTAAAGTGGTTATAATTTGCATTTCCTTAATTATTGATGATGTGAAACTCTTTTTTATTTTATGTTTAACTTTATAGTACATATAGCATCAAAATAGAATAAATGAAACTTATGATACCAAAAAGCATCAAAATACAATGATACTTTAACATGGAAATTCCATTTTTTTCTCCAACTTGAATTGCTTCAACGTATACATATATAGTATGTTTCTCAGCCATCTTTATTTCCTCACACGTGAAGTCTCTGTTCAGCTCTTACTCTATCTCTTGAGTGGGTCATTTGCTTTCTTACATCTTTGTTTTCTGAGTAGTTAATATATTCTGGATGTTAATGCTCTGTCAGATGTATCACTGGTGAAGGTTTCCTCCCACTCTGTGGGTTTTCTCTTCACTTCATTGTTTGTTTCTTTCACTATACAGAAACTTTTGAGTTTAATGAGATCCCCCTTGTCAATTGTTGACCTTATTTCCTGTGCAGCTGCTGTTTGAAGACACATCCTACTTCGAAGATACATGCACATCTATGTTTATTGCAGCTCTCTTCACAATAACGAAGAGCTGGAACCAACCCAAATGCCCCTCAACCAATGGGTGGATAAAGAAAATGTGGTACATCTACACAATGGAATTCTATGTAGGAGTAAAGAAAGTGACATCATGAACTTTGCAGGAAAATGGATGGAACTAGAAGACATTATGCTAAGTGAAGTAACACAGTCCCAGAAAAACAATGGACAAATGGTATCCCTCATCTTCCCTCATCTGTGGTTGCCAGCACCAAATACATAGTAGTAAGACAAATTGAGCAATTCAAGCATATGTGTGTGTGTGTGTGTGTGTGTGTGTGTGTGTGTGTTTCTTTTACCTGAAAGCAACTGTACCATTATAATGTGAAGGCCTTAATGGGATCTAGAATTAACCTACCACTTATTTTCAGACTCTGTAATTGTAGTATATGGGGGAAGGGTATGTATGCACACTGTAGAGTAATATAAAGTTAAAGGATAAAATGTGAATTCCAAAAATGGCTACACTCATTTGTGGATGCTAACACCAAATCTTCAGTTGAAAGGCAAGCTGCACATTATTGTTATATTTATTTTTATCTGAAGGTAACTGTGCTGTTATAATGTGAATCTCTTAATGGGCTCTAGAATTGACCTTCCACTTATTTTCAGACTCTGTAATTACCATATATGGATGGAAAGGACATATTCATATCTTAGAGTAGTATACAATTAAAGGGGAAAATGTGAATACTTAAACATATTTTGGAACTAATGTACAGTTTATTCTCAGAGGTCATAATTTTGATACATATGTGGTGGTTATATAGGCATATGTTGGAGCAATATGAAGGGGAGTGAAAACCTTTGGAAAGACGAAGAGAAAGATGCAAGACATGTATGGCAAAAGGCATGAACTCAGGTGGGGTGGGGGGGCAGGGAGAGGAGAATGTGTCTAAATTGCACTGAAAGATTATGTATGAAATACACAAATCATCAATAATAATATTTTTTAATGTTCTTTTTTACTTTCCTTCTATTCATCATCTTTCTGTGGGTAAAATATCTGGGATTTAATGTTAACAGAGGAACTTGACTATATCATCAGGAGTCACTTCCTTATCCTAGGAATTGTGGCTGGAGGCATCAGAGATTTGATGAAAACCCTGAGGTTTGCAAGCATGGAAACTGAACACTGGCCCATTTTTAAAAGCCAGGCAGGGGAAAGTGGAACGAGTCACCTTTAATGTAAATGACTATTACTTAATTTACAATGAAATTAGCGCTAGGAAATCTGTAGAAGTTAACAGACTATCATTACCTGGGTAAGTCACAGAACATAAAAGCTGTAATGCAGAAAGCTGTACATTTTTCATGTAAGTATTGGGTTCTTCATTGAGAACAATGGAGAGCAAAATCTGGTTACCTTGAACCAAACACTCTGCGAGTTCAAATGCATTTCTATAACAGTCTTTATTTTTTAACACACTAAATTATAGAAGTTACATGAACCAATGCTTTGAAATAATCTGATTCTTCTATATGGGAAATTGCTTAGGGACTGTTATTCAAACCTTTGTGAACCTCCTGTTTTATGTCAGATATGTTTTTCTTTCCAAAATGTAACTGTGTGCACTGATTCAAATATTTCTATACTGCAGATACTCACCTACAGCCAAAAAGCCAGACACAGCATGTGGAAAGCCCAGATCCTCAGCCTTCATCCATCACTATCTTGCAGAGTACACTCATGGAAATTACCTGAGGAGATGAGACATCCCAGTGCTGGCTATGACTGGGCTGGGGAACCCTGAGAGTCAGCATTACCTGTCTACCGCACTTAGCTGTAGTACCTAGTTATTCAATTGCACACTAATCTCCATGTTGCTGTGAAGGTGTTTTTAGACATGATTAATAACCACAAGCAGTTGAGTTTAAATAAGGGATATGATCCTAGATAATCTTGTTAGGAAGGAATCAAGCATGTGTAAAGCCCTAAATGCTGAACCAAGGATTTTCTGAGGAAGAATGTCTGCTATTAATGATATCTTCACCCTGAACCTGGTCTTCAGCTCTGCAGCCATTTCTCCCTATTCCAGGCTTGTTTTGTAAGCACTCATAAACACATACTCAGATGTCCTAAAAGCACGAGCTCTTCATAAGTGTCTTTCTCTGATATAGTCTTTAGTTGAACATTTAGTTTTGTTTTATTTTGTCTTGTTTTGTTTTGTTGGTCTTTTTTGAAACGGGGTCTCCTTGTATCCCCAGCTGGCCTGGAACTCACTATGCAGATCAAGCTGGCCTTGAAATCACAAGAGATCTGCCTTAGCCTCAGATTAAAGTTGTGTGCTACCACGCCCAGCCCAGCCATAGTTGAACATACGTAGAACATAGTATCCTGATCAGTGGGCAAAAAAAGCATGGAACCAGTAGAAAACATGATCCTCACTTTTTCTTGTACTCCAGTGTGGAAGGGTTTTTCTGGAGAGACAAGGATTTTATGAAGAGAGTATTTTAAAAAAAATGTAGTACTGTTTATCAAAATGTGATGCCAGGGGAATGCATTCCATGATATAAAATACTACAGAGTCCAACCCAGATTTTCTTTTACCCAAAAAACCTATTTGGTAGAGTTATATGAGAAAGAAAATCTTTAGATGACATAAACAAACTAAAATTATTTAAGTTCGCCAAACCAGCCCTGCACTGGAAGCAATACCATAGACTGAAGAGAAAAATAAATGTAGCAGAGTACACAGATAGTAAACAAATAAATTTATAATTCTGTGGTGGTTTGAATGAGTATCCCCCATAGGCTGTAAGTATTCAGACATTTGTCTCCAGTTGGTGGCACTGTTTTTGGAAGTCTTAGAAGGTGTGGCCATGCTAGAGGAAGTACGTTATTGGGGGCAGGCTTAGTGAGTTTAACAAGCCTCGTGGTCTACAGTTGCTCTCTCTGCTTCCTGTGCTCTTTGCGAGATGTGACCCTCAGCATGCTGCTCCAGCTCCAGCCGCCATGCCTCCCGCCACAATGGACTCTAATTCCCTGGAACTGTCAATTGTAAGCTCAAATAAACTCTTCCTTTTATAAGTTCCTTGGTCATGATGTTTTATCACAGCAACAGAAAAGTGACTAATACAAATTCCTAAAGTACAAAATCAGATTAAAACACAGAGTACAAAAAGAGAGTAATCAACACACATTGTCAGAAAAACTTTAAATGATAATGACTTGAACTCTCCAATCAAAAGACACAGGTGAGTAGAATGGATTCATAAAAAAAAAAAAATCTGGGGGTGGGAGGTAGAAAGATGGCACAGCAGCTAAGATCAATGGCTGCTCTTCCAGAGGATCCAGGTTCAATTCCCAGCACTCACCTGGCCACTAATGTCCATCTGTAACTCCAGTTCCAGGGGAATCTGATACCCTATTCTGGTCTTTGTGAGCATTGCATGATATGGGTGCATTTACACGAATGTGGACAATACACCCATACACATAAGATAAAAATAATAAATAAAATATAAAAAAGAATAAAAGTCTTCCTTTTTGTGGTCTACAAGAAACTCATCTCACCTTCAAGAATAGACACACTTTAGAGTGAAAGACTGAAAAAACATATTCCAAGCAACTGGGACCCCCAAAAAATCTGGCATTGCTATTCTAATATCTGACAAAACATGTTTCAAACTAAAATTATTCAAAAGAGATAAAGAAGGAAAATGCATTCTGATCAAGAGAATGATGAATCAAGTAATATACTGGTGTGAGCACCCATTTGAACCACTGTGCAAGTAGTGGAAAGCACCATTGCTTCCACTGGCTTCATAAATGTCTACAACATTGATATTTCATTTTCAGCTTCTGGAAGGGCCAATGCATAAGAACTAAATCAGGGATGATCTCTGACATGTTTGGGTTTGGGCATTTCTGTAGAGCAGTTGCTTTGGGAAACTGCAACAACGTCAAGTGTGGGGTGAAAAGAGAAGGAGGAAGGGCTGGAGAGATGGCTCAGAGGTTCGGAGTGCTTGATCTTGCAAATAACCCAGTTTGGTTCACAAAACCAAACATGCAAGATATGGCAAATAACCCATGTTTGGTTTTGTGAACCACATGACAGCTAACAGCTATCCATAAATCCAATTCCAGAGTTTTCGAGACCCCTTCTGGACTCTGGTGGTATGGAATGCACATAGTGCACTTACGTATATACAGGCAAAAATACGCATAAAATAAAAAAATAAATAGAATGTTGAAAGGGAAGGAAGAGACAGAAGAAGGGACAAGGGTAGAGGCAGAGAGAAAGAAAAAGTATAGGGAGAAAGACGAAAAGGGAAAGGGAAGTAGGGGGAAAGAAAGAGGAGGAAAGGAGAGAAGGTTAGAAAAAGACAGGGGGTAGAGTGTTGGCCCAGGAGCTAACCACACTAGGTGCTCTTGCACAGGACCTGGCTTCAGGTCCCAGCACCCCCATGATGGCTAACAATCTTCTGTAGCTCAGTTACAGAAGATTGTCTCCTCACCCACCATACTTGAAGATGTCCACATTGACAAAGCAGCTGCTATTAAAAACAATTCTACTACACAATTACTAATTAGTTCTTGTTTTTGAAAGTCCCTACACTCTTAAAATTGTATTTTCATCAAGGATTTTACTACACTTAAGGGAGTAAGATAAGTCAAATAATTCAGTGGTATGTAACAAAGGGTGTCAATTGGGCTTAGGGGGGGGGGTCCGTTCTAACAAAACTTAGTTAAGCCAGTTTGTAAGTTCTAATCTTCCTTCTTCTCATTTTTAGGTGAACTATTTCCTGAGACAAACTTTATATAACAAGTTAATATGCTACTAATTTTATTCAGTGATTTTTGTTCAACTTAAACAGCACATGAAAATTAACTATACAGCTAGTATAAAAAGCCAATATCAGTCTAAATGTGAGCAATTCTTATCTCTGAGAACCCATCTTTTATTATTTTACCAGTTAATATCTACGGCATGCACCTTCCTCAAGATCAACATCCCTGGAGACACCAAACTCCACATCTGGACTCCAGAACATAGTCAAACAGGTAGCTTGCTTCTATTTTTAGAATCTTCTATTTGAAAAAAGAAATAAACGTTTAATTGAGCTTGCATTTTGTGAGACTTTCCCAAAAGTTAACTCCCTAGAAAGAAGATGAAAATGACTGAACTTGTTATGTTCACTTTTTGAAGCATCTATGGAGTAGAAGGAATAAATACATGCTGTCAATTAGCTTCATCTTACAAGTCTCAAAATTAGAAAAAGAATACATGAGGGAGTCCAAGTTTGAAAAAATTCAATGCTCATTTAAAAATACAAGCATAATGGAATTTGATCATAGACACAGTTTAGGTTATATATAAAGGGCAAGCTAGAAGTTTTTGGAAAGAATATGCTTGTTTCGTGCCTTAAAGGAGAAGTAAAAATAAATATTTAAGAGGCACTGAAATAAGTATGATTAAGTTCTGATTGAACTGCCGTGGGTATATGTGGGCCCTAGATGATTATTTGAATCTTTTTAATAGAGACAAATTTGAAAGGAAGGCAAAAATCCTTTAAGTTAAATGTGGAATAATGAAGGACTCTCAAAATGAAAGTAGACTTTGAGAGCCAGAATGGGTGCAAACCAACAGCAGAGAACAGACCAGGACAGGCTCCTAAACAGGTGCTGGCCACCTGTCCGCATGGAAAACTAGCCAGGAATTAAATTTTATGAAAATTTTAAGCTTTCTGTATGAAATATAAGATTTTTCCTCCACACAAAATTTTGCACTTCTATGTGGCTTGTGTGTGTATGTGTGTGTGTGTGTTTGTGTGTGTAGTGTGTATGTATGTGCTGTGTATGAATATATGGTGTGTGTGGTATGTATGTATATAGTATGTATGTGTATATGTGTCTGGTATGTGATATATGTGTTCATGTGTGTGGTATGTGGTGTATGTGTATGTGTATGCTGTGTATGTGTATACTGTGTGTATACATGTATGGAATGTGGTGTGTGTGTGCATGCACGTGCACATGCACATGAACATATGTATGTGTGTGCACATTGTGCATGTGTGTATGTGTATGTATGCTTTAGCAAGATGTGTAAGAGTAAGAAGCCATCTTTATGGCACTCTGTTCTCTTCTCCCACCACGTATGTTCCAGTATCAAATTCAGGTCATCAGTCTTAGTAATAATTGCCTTTCCCACTGAACCATCTCACTGGAGCTCATGTATACTTTTGAAGCACTATTGATGGAGATAGAGGATTTTCCATTTACACTTACAGAAGAGACCTCAGCTTGAAACTCCGCTGGATTAGCTGGCAATGGACAGAGTGAATTGGTCAAAATTTTATTTTTATGCAGCATTAATAGAACATCTGAAAATAAACTTGTCCATGGGGAAAGGGAACAAATCTCAGTATGCTTAACCAAAGAAGAAAGACCCCACGGGTGAGGTTCAACAGCCTGCGGGCTCAGGAACCTCAGTCTCTTTTCCACTGACGGCTGCACTTGTGCTGGTTTCTTGCATGTTGTTTCTATGACAACATCAAGGGAAGCGGGAAGAGAGAAGCAGAAACAGAATGAAAATAAGATTTCCAAAACTGTCTATTTTAATAGATGTGTGTGTGTGTGTGTGTGTGTGTGTGTCTTTGTGTGCATATAAGTGTGTAGGAACCCGTGGAGATCGGAAGGAGGAATTTGAATCCACTGGAGCTAGAGTTATAGGTGTTTGTGGGTATGGGGATTCAGATTCTGGTCCTCTGATAGAGCAAAGTAGTAAATACTCTTAGCCACTGAGGGGTCTTCCCAGCACCCCCAAACTTTGTTTATTGTGTAGCAAATAGTATTTTCTAGAGAAATGATGATATATGTTAGAGTTTGAAAAGAACATTGTAGAATTTTTTATTATTTTTTATGTGCATCAGTGTATTGCATGCATATGTGTATGTGCACCCATGTTTTTCAATGGCCATGGAGGTCAGAAGAGAGCATTGGATCTCCTGGAGCTGAAGTTACAGACAGTTGTTAGCCACTATGCAGGTGCTGGGAATTCAACCTGGGTCCTCTGCAAGAGCAGACAGTGCCCTTATCTGCTGAGTAATCTTTCTAGCCCTGAGAAGAGTATTTTACCTACTTTATACATTACAGTGGCATATGGTCAAGCTTTGGCATTTGAAAGGTCCATGGTTATGATTGTTAATTTTCATTAATAACTTGGCTGAATGTGGAACAATCTAGGCGATACCTCTAAATCTCTCAGTGAGGGTATTTCCAGAAAGGTGCAACAGCTGTGAAGAGGCCCAGATGATGTGGGCAGCAAGAACCCATGGGTGGCATCCCTGATACAGTAAAAAACAGATCTGCAGCATCAATGGCTTCCCCACAGAGAAAAACTGTTACATTCAGACTATGAGCCCAATGAGCCCTTCCTTAAGTCAGGTATTTTGTCACAATAATGAGACAGTAACAAATATAATAGCTTATACTGCAGGGTGACTCCCAGGGCTCTTCAGAGGCAAACAGAAAGGATGCAGCAGCTACCTCACAAGATCTGATTTGCTCCTGTGCAAATGACAGACATGTTGACCCCCTGAGCATCCAATAATCCACAACAATGTATGGGAGATGTAGCAAGTAGGACTGATGGTTTTGGTCATTCTTGCTTCATTTATAATCATGAGCTTCTTTTATGACATCTAAAATTACTTGAATCCTAGAATTTCAAAACAAATTAACCTTTAAAATATGAAAAAATATGAAGCTATATGCAAGACAGAGTGTGTTTTCAAACAGGAATAGAGTAAAGAAGTGAACAATTGCACCTTACAGGCATGCCACGCCCTAGCATGTGCAGGATCCAAGAAGCACTGGATTCTGTAATCTTAATATATACCAGACTTTAATCAAAATTAGATTTCTTAAAAATTCTGGGCCTTAAGAACTAAAAATGACATTCTAAAATTAAATATTGAGTGACCTTTATTCCACAATTGTCAGCCACATTTTTCTAAGGTAACATTACACTAAAAATACCAGCCATTCTAGGTCACACTTTTCATTTAAAGAATTCTCATCAATGCTTGATAGGAGAGCCTTTTCCTTCTCTTGTCCCCATTCTGCCATGTTCCTTTATGCTGTTCAAGTTATGTCCTCAGATCTTAAACTTTTCTTATTGCCACTTAACACCCTACACTACTCAGTGGACTCAGACCATTTTAACCATTGGTAACTCATCTTTTCCAATGTATTTCCCTCTTGATCGTATACTCCACTACCTATTTTCATAAAGTTTCAGGCTCTTCTTTCCACTTTCCTAGCTTATTATTTCTACGATTTGTCAGTACCTATATTTAGCCCAAATAACCAACCTAAATTCTCGTATCCTCAAAAATAAATAAATAAACAAATAAATAAATAATAAAGAATTTTTCCTAAAACTAGGTATAAGTAATTAGGTAAGAGCCTATAAGGTGTTTATAAATTCTGTAACTTGATATAAAGAGTCTTAATAATTAAGTGACAGCAGGCCTCCATAAATTATTTTCTACCAAATTATGGATTTATGCAGTTATTTATTTGATGAATGTAAAAAGTAATGGGAGGCTGGAGAGGTGGCTCAGTGGTTAAGAGCACTGGATTCTCTTACAGAGGACCCATGTTCTATTCCCAGCACCCACATGGCAGCTAACAACTGTCTTTGACACCAGTTTCAGAGGGCCCCATTCCCTTGTCTGCCCTCCACAGGCACTGCATATATGTGGTGCACTTACATGCATCCAGGCAAAATACTCATGCACGTACAATTAAAACAAATAAAAAATAAGAGTGATGGCATTGAAAACCAAATGTGCCCACCCTTTCACTGAGTGTTTTTAAAAATAGTTTATTTTATTAAATCTTTCAGAACTTCAGAAACCGACACAATGTATTTTGACCACAGAATTCTTTTTTTGTTTTGTTTTGTTTTTTGTTTATTTTTTGTCTTTCTGAGACAGGGTCTCCCTGTAGCCCCAGCTGTCCTGGAACTCACAATGTAGACCAGGCTGGCCTTGAACTCACAAAGATCCTCCTGCCTCTGCCTCCCAAGTGCTAGAATTAAAGGCGTGCGCCACCACGCCCTGCTCAACCACAGAGTTCTTAACCATGGTCTCTTGATTCTCTCACTAACCCTTTTACTCTGTGGATAGCTTTCAAATTTAAAAAATAAATTCATGGTAAGCTTTATATGAAATAACAGATAAGAAAGTACTTTGTAAATTATAATATAACTCATTGCTAATCATTACAATGATTAATTTTAACTTCAAAGGTAATGTGAAATGTATCAATTATATGAATTGTTATCAACAGAAGGAATTTTATGGGTCTATTGGTAATTTGAAAATTATGTTACATGGGAGTTAATAATTCATTTAATAAATTATACATTTATGTAACTCTGTAACAAATAAGTAGCAGGGACTGGAGCAATGGCTCCACAGTTCAAAGCAGGTGCCACACAGATTGGAGTTCGTTCTCATCACCCACATCAGGCTTCTTGCAAGTGCCTGTAACTCCATTTCCAAGGGATTCAACACCCTCTTCGAGCCTCTGCAAGCACTGGTACACACATGTGCAGATACATTCACATGGACACATAAAAACAAATACATGCATGTGGAAAGATAAAGAGAGAAAGAGAGGGAGAAATTTTTTCCTCTTGCTTTTTTATATTTTTATTGAAGTTTTGTGCATTTCATACATCATTTCTCTGTCCAGTTTAGACTCATTCCCCTTTCTATCCCCCCACCCCACCCGAGTTTATGCATTTGGCCATATGTGTCTTATATCTTTTTCTGAGTCTTTTTAAAGTTTTTCAAACCAGAGGATTATAGTTTGGGGGAGAACTTTACTGTTTCTGTTGTTTCTGTGTCCCACTTCTTTGATTCTTCTTGTTCCCTCCAATTTGTATTGCATCAACATATGCATATATATATATATATATATATATCACACCTATACTAAAATTATGTTGTCTGAAAATAAACTGTATGTTATTTCCAAATCATATTTCAGGATTCACATTTTTCCCTTTTAATTTTGTATTACTCTAAAATATGCATACATACCCTCCACCCATATACCAACATTACAAAGTCTGAAAGTAAGTGGTAGGTTAATTTTAGAGCCTGTTAAGGGATTCACATTAGAAAAGCACAGTGGCTTTCAGCTACAGAGGTATATAACATTAAGGTTGCTCAGTTTGCCTTACAACTAGGTACTTGGTACTAGCATCCACCAATGAGGGATACCATTTGGTTTGTTTGTTTGTTTGTTTTTCTGGGACTCTGTTACTTCACTTATCATAATATCTTTGAGTTCCATTCATTTACCTGCAAAGTTCATGGTGTCATCTTTCTTTACTGCTGCATAGAACTCCATTGTGTAGATGCACCACTTTTTCTTTATCCACTTGTCAGTTGAGGGGCACTTGGGTTGTTTACAGCTCTTCCCTAATGTGAAGAGAGCTGCAATAATCATGGATATGCATGTATCTCTGCAGTAGGATACATCTTGTGGGTACATTCCCAGGAGTGGTATGACTGGGTAAGTTGGTAGGCTCATTTTGAGTCTTTAAAGGGTTCTCCATACTGCTTTCCATATTGGTTGCAAAAGTTTACATTCCCACCAGCAATGGATGAGTGTTCTCCTTTCCTAACAACCTCTCCAGGATTTGGTATCATTTGTTTGCTTTATCCTAGGCAGTTTTATTGGAGCGAGATGGTATCCTAAAGTGGTTTTAATTTGCATTTCCTTAATTATTAGCAATATTGAGCACTTTTTAAGATGTTTCTCAGACGTCTTTATTTCCTCACTTGTGAAGTCTCTGTTCAGCTCTTTACTCCATCTTTCAAGTAAGTCATTTGTTTTCTTACTTCTTTGTTTTCTGATTAGTTTATATATTCTGGAAGTTAATGCTCTGTCAGATGTATCACTGGTGAAGGTTTCCTCCCACCCTGTGGGTTTTCTTTTCACTTCACTGATTGTTTCTTTTACTGTAAAGAAACTTTTGAGTTTAATGAAGTCTCACTTGTCAATTGTCGACCTCTTTCCTGTGCAGCTGCTGTCTGATTTAGAAAGTCTTGTAGGTTACTGCAAAGGTTTTCATAGAAGAAAACGTTGGGAGAATTTTTTAAAAGAAGTAATAGAAACACCATGATTTCTAAATGAAAGCAGTGGGGCTGTGGTCAAGAGGGTAATGTGAAAATTCTACTGCACACATACACACACAAAAAAAATTCAAGAAACTCTTAGTCAAGCTCAAAAATTAACCTGTAGGTAATATATTTGTTAAGAGTGAAGCTTTCGACACTAAAAAAGAAAGAAAAGACTGCCATTCTTTGTCAAGAGAAATTTGAGGGTAAAAGAAACCAAGTAGTTTTTCCATGCTCTCTTTCATTTGCTTAATTTGAATGAATGTCTGTGCCAGATGAGAATCCTAAATGATCCACTGTAACTGTGACAGGGTAGATACTACTGATCAGGTCATGCCTCTTGGACTCCACTGTGACAGGGTAGATACTACTGATCAGGTCATGCCTCTTGGACTCCACTGTGACAGGGTAGATACTACTGATCAGGTCATGCCTCTTGGACTCCACCGCTCATACTCCCTTCTTAGATTGATTTACCAGAGTATGTGCTAAGCTCAGCTACTGAATTTTATACTATTTACAGTCTTTCCACATAAGGCAAAAGTCACAGCTATCCAATTAATTCATTAATTGGATAATTAATTCATTCATTCATCCACTCATTATTTCAATTAATTAATAAACTCAAATTCCCCTTCAGTTGTTGATGACCTGCTTCGTGCTGTTCCTCTAACTTTCCATCTCATGCTTTCCTCCGACCTACTTGCATGGAGCCTTGATGATTTGGGCAGCACGCCAAGATTTCCACCGCTTATACAAACACATTAAAATCACATTAAAGCACTGTCTGCAAATCTGTCTGTGTGTGGCACTGTGGCAGATTGCATTTCCCTGCAATGTCTCACACACACACCTCTGGTTCCTCTCAATGTACCTGCCCAGGTCACTTCTGAAATGACCTCTCCAGGTTTCCACTTCTCACATCCAATGGTAAATCACAAGAAGCCAGTGACACAGCCCAAGCAACACTCACATCTACACAGAGAAGTGTCACTTCCTCTTCCTCCAGCATTGTAAAGCACAGGATCAGATGATTACAAGATCATTGCATTGATTCCTCAGTAAGGTATTTGTCCCTAACATTTATTTTCCTGTTTTTAAATCTTCAATGAACTTCCTTCAGGTTTCATCGAAATCTATAATCTGCAATTTCCTCTCACCAAATCCTAAACTTCCAGTGATTATCAGAAAACAGAATCGATATCAGAAATCAGAAGTTGTCCCCTATAACTACTATTGCCTGGAAGAATCTTATTAGTCTCCATTCCATTAGCTTCCTGTTTCCAAGCTTCAATGAAAGGAGGATATTTTAATCTTGTCAGGTCTTTATTTTCTCTTTCGATTCTCCACTTTAATAAAATTACTGAGGTAAATAACATGGAGCCATTGTAAGCTGTCTTATATTGTGTCTTATCAAGGACTAATAACACATGCATCAGAGCTCAAAGTAGAAAATGTAGTCAGTCTTTGGGTTAGGCTGGCTCTTAAAGATCATTGTTTTGTTGTTAGTACTTGCTGCAGCAATATTAGAAATGCACACACTTAGGGCAAGTCCTTATGAAAAAAATATGGGGGGTTGGAGAGATGGCTCAGCAGTGAAAAGCACCGACTGCTCTTCCAGCGGACCCGGGTTTGATTCCCAGCACCCACATGGCAGCCGGGTGTGGCGGTGCACATCTTTAATCTCAGCACTCGGGAGGCAGAGTGTATTAGTCACGTTTCTGTTGCTGTGATAAAACACCATTACCAAGGAACTTATAAAAGGAAGAGTTTATTTGAGCTTACGATTGACGACTCCAGGGAGGCATAGCGGCTGGAGACTGGAGCGGCAAACCGAGGGTCACATCTCACAATGAACACAGGAAGCAACTGTAGACCACGAGGCTTGTTAAAACTCACTAAGCCTGCCTCCAGTGACACAATTCCTCCAGCACGGCCACACCTTCTAAGACCTCCAAAAACAGCGCCACCAACTGGAGAAAAATGGCTGAATACTTACAGCCTATGGGGGACACTCATTTAAACCACCACACAGAGGCAGGCAAGTCTCTGTAAGTTCAAGGCCAGCCTGGTCTACAGGGCTAGTTCCAGACCAGCTGGGGTTACAGGAAATCCCTGTCTCAAACCACCACCAACCACCTCAAAAAGTATCTCAAATTTGTCCATCTTAGTTGCAGCTCAAATCATATAAACTTAAACTTTTACTTTTTCATTTAAGTATATGAATTTACTTGAATTTTACTTTTTCATTTAAGTATATGAATTTACTTGAAGAGCACCTGTGTCTTGCAGTGCGCACAGTGGGCAGAGGCTGGGGTCAGGTCCCCTGGAGCTGAAGGTACAGATGGTTGTTTGTTGCCATGTGGGTTACAGATTTGAATCCAGGCTTTCTGCAGGAGCAGTTAGTCATCACTAGCTGCTGAGCCATCTCTCCAGCCATATTTTGTTAAAGCCAATATTTTGTTGAAGCTCTGTGCATTTCATACAAAACTGAAAATAAAATCTAGACTTTTGTCCCTCTCCCTGCCCCACAACCCCCCAGAGCTCATGCATTCTGCCAAACATGTTTTTCGTCTTTTTCTCAGTCTCTCTCAAAATTCTCAATGCAGAAGTTTACTGTTTCAAACAGAAGTTCACCATTTCAGTCAGTTCTTTGACCCAGTCTTTCTGTTGTTTTTGTTGTTGTTGTTGTTGTTGTTGTCATTCCTTCCAATATATGCACATATGCATGCCACATATATCATAAGTTTTAGCATCTTCAGCTTATGATATTTTTTCTTTATTAGGTTGAAAGATGCCATGTTTGAAGGCTCCTCCTTGACAAGCCCAAACCACCATCAGTTCTGCCCTTGTGCTCCACACTGGGGTTTTTCCTTCCCATGCTCACCAAATGAGGTCCACTAAGCACCGAATCCTGTCTTGATCTTCCTGTACTGGTCTCCATGATACAGCCTGGGTAGTCCAACAATGGCAGTCTATACTCTGAAGAGGCTGAAACCCCAGTAGTAGCTCAGTCCACAAGTTGGATGTCTCAGCAGTCCCCATCTGGAACTGAAGGTTTGGTAGATTCTTGGAGAGATGTGAGTCTTCAGTCCATATTGAAGTTTGAAAAGCTGTGTCTCATGTCTTTGAAAGATGGCAAGAGCAGTGGCAGCCACAGGGTAGCTGCGCTTGCCAGTAAGACATGCAAAACAGTTTTTTTCTTTACTTTTTGTCTTTTTAATAAGATCTCAAGTTTTATGCCTGAGGCACAATTTCCCAGGCTTTACTATTTATTTATTTTTGGTTATACTTTCCTTTTGGATGTTTAAGGGTACACAGCCCAGATTAACGAAGGTTTTTGTTTTCCCAAGGTCACTTGGGGATCTGGTCCTCAAGGGTCACTCAGGCCTTTTTGGGGGGTGAGGGTGGGGGCTCCTGGCTCTTTTTGGCTTTTCAATCACCAGTTCCATCCCCTTGAGGATGAAGCCAGTTCTCGCTAGATGAGGCTTCCCTTTTTGAAGCATGAACAGACATTCCTCTTCCGCTGGCTGAAGTACTATTAGTGGATTTCCAAGACCTCCCTGCACAGGAAGACTGGTGACACATTTGCAGGACATTTCAAGAGATGCCCCCATGCATAGTCCCCCATTTTTAAAATGTATATTTTTATTGAATTTTGGTGCATTTCATACAAAATACCTTAAACATGTTTATACCCCTCCCCTCTGTACTTCCTGTCACACCCCCACCAGATTTCGTGCATTCTCTCCCATATGTTAAGGCCTATTGAGTCAAGTTAGTGCACCCACACATTCCTCAGTGCAAGTTCATCCACTGCAGTCTAGTCAGCCTACCTACAGTCTCTTCCTTAAGGAAGATCAACTTTCCCTCACCCCTAAGTAATCAGCTGCTAACAGTTCTTCAGTTAATGTTGGGGTCTGCTACCCATTTCTCTATTTCTATGCTGAGTTTTTGAGTTAATTTGTATGGGTCTTGTGCATGCTCTAATTTCATCTGAGCAAAGCCCCAGGAGCCTGTAAGACACTGTTTCCTTGGTTTTATAATCTTTCTGTACCTTTTTCTTCCATGGTACCTGAGGCCTGGATGGGTGAATTTTCATAGGAGTCCTTTCTAAGGACCCACACTCTGCACACTTTTATTCTCTATGCTTTGGGCATATGTGGCCTTTTGTGTTCATTGCTCTTTGTTGTATGAGAAAACTTCATTGGTGAGAGTTGAGAGATGCATTACTATTCTTTCTAGCCCATATTCCACTATGTTCCATGAACCTTAGGTGAGAGCTTCCATTGTAGATGAGTCACTTAAAGGTGGGCATTTCACAGGAAATTTTTCTCTGTGTATGACCAGTTGTAGACCTCTGTAATCTTCTCCATCTGTTGCAAAAGAAGCTTGTTTGATGAGTGGTGACTGACATAAATGTATGTAAGTATAAGTATCCACACTTAGATATATTAAGCAAATTAACATTTGTCTAGGTTTGTGACAGTTTAGGGTGTTCTCTAAAATCTATGATCACTTCAGCCATATGTACCTGCTTATGTTGACAGTGCCACACAGTTTCCTCCCACTGAGTGGGCTTTAAGTCCAACTAGGTAGCTGTTGATTCCCCCCAGAAAAAAGCACCACTACCATCCTGATATAGTCTGCTGTGCCAGTTATTGTTGCGTCTATTAGGCCTGAAAGCTGGGGTTGGAATGTTGACCGATGTCCTTCCTTAGCAGCTTACATAGTATTCTCCAAAACCATGAGTGCTCTTTTTCAGGCGATGTGCCTTAGGTCAATTCCAGCTCTACTGTTCCAAGTCCTGTGTTGGAAGTACATCCTGTCTTCAGCAGTAGGATCTAACCTTCAAGTTCTAGGAGGCAATTTCTAATAGAAGGAAAAGTTTATTTTGCTTATAGTTCAAGAGGGATTAAAGTCCATCATGGTGGGGAGGAATAGAAGCCAGAGCAGAAAGCTGAGAACTCACATCTTCAAGAAGGTGCACAAATCCTACTATGCTTAAGAACTCTCACAGCCTTCTGGGACCCATTTTATTTATTTATTTATTTATTTATTTATTTATTTATTTATTTGCTTATTTATTTGCTTATTTATTTGCTTATTTATTTATTTATTGGTCTTTTTTGAGACAGGGTCTCCCTGTAGCCCCAGCTGTCCTGGAACTCACTCTGTAGACCAGGCTGGCTTTGAACTCACAAAGATCCACCTGCCTTTGCCTCCCAAGTGCTAGGATTAAAGGCGTGCACCAACATGCCTGGAGAACTCTCACAGCCTTCTGGGAGCCATTTTTAAAGAACGTATGCTGAACAGCAAAACCATTTACCTTATGGTAAATCCAGGGATACATTTTTCCATCACTTTAAGAGTTGCTCCTTTCATCTTTTCAATCTATAGAAAGAAGACAAATGTGCTATTGTATACATATGAGCATCTATTTACAATGTTTAGAGTGGTCAAATAAAGAAGAAAATATTCACACCATGACACAACTATGTTCTGGACATTAATTATTTCACAAGCCATGTGCATGTCACTTTAAATAATATGAAAACAATGGCAATTAGCTCATGATGTCTCATGATTCCTGTCACCCTTTGGTCACATTTTCCTAAAACACAAAATTATTTTTGTAATCTGAGAAACTACTCATATTTTTTATGGCTAACAGTGACTGAGAATAAGTTCCAAATCATAGATTTCTGCTCTATGATCCAAACTCATTGAAATATTATCTAATGAAGCTGCATGGTCATAATTCCTTTGGGTTCTACAGAGCTAAGAGATTATGGCATAGAGAGATTTTTAAAAAGGTCCTTTCAAATTAGTGTATTAAAATCAAGTTTTACAGGACAGAGCACTTTCCAAGTTCCTTGAATCACAAGGTTGAAGAGGATGTCCAGCCTATTCAGAATTAATAGAACATAAACTACAGCTGAAAAATATAGTGCTAAAAATTCACCTACACAAGGAAATATGCAGCTCATTGGTTTTGCTTGAAAGTGGATGTCAAAGGATTTTTCAATGAAGTCTACATACTGCTGTGCTGTGCAATCTGAGCACAGAATAAGTATGTGGTAGATAATATGTGGTTGATTCTTGAGCAGACTGACATCCTGGTGAGCAGGGAAAGATACATCAGGCTTATCTATTCACAAAAATATTGGAAATGATCTAGGACACAAAACTCAAAATATTTCCAAGTATAGAAATTCTAGATAGAATTTTTTATTTTTTTTTAATTTTATTTATTTCTGTATGCGTATGAATGTACTGTCTGCATGCAAGTCTGTGCACCCGTGTCGTGCAATGCCGCAGAGGTCAGAAGAGGGTCTCGGATTCCCCTGGAACTGGAGTTCTCCTGGAATTGGAGCTTCAAACGATTCTCAGCCGCCATTTGGGTGCTGGGAATCGAACCCGGGTCCTCTGTAAGAGCGGTCAGCGCTCTTAACCGCTAGGCCATCTCTCCAGCCCTAGATAGAATTTTTTAAAACTTCCTACATGTTAAGACTGATCAGACATATATAAATATCAACAGTTCTTGAGAGGAAACTCAGTCTAAAAGATGATTTGCTTCAGTAAATTACTGATGAACTGGGTGCAAAAACAGGTCTTTGGGGTCTGAGATAGAACATCATCATTGTCAACTTGACTGGTTGACTAGATTTGGAATTGCCTGAGAGACACACTTCTGGAAGTCTGAGGTCAAGTCCAGATATGTCTAGCTGAGGACTGATGAATACCATGTAAATGGACAGCCCATCTCCTGAGGGCCTGGTCTAAATAAGAGCTAAAAGGAAAGGAAGACAGATGATCACTAACCTTCCTCCTCTCTCTCCCTCTCCCTCTCCCTGTCTTTGCCACAGCTAGATTTACTGTTGATTCTGGGCTCTTCCCAACATGCAGGACTGTATAGCATACTGTGAGCCAAAATAAACAATTTTTTCCTATGAGAATTTCAGAACTTTAGTCACATCAATGAGAAGAGTAAATATTAAACATGCCAAGGACTGTGCAATAGATAAAACATAGCAAGTATAAAAAACATGATACTCAAGAGAGGCCCATACCCTTAGCACATCTTGAACTGGGTCCACCACAGTAGTCCCTACTTGAAGTAGTACTCAGAAAGGAGGCTCCCAGTCTTGTTTTCAGTAATATATACCTGTGCATCCTATGTTCTTCTATAACTAAAGAATCAGCAGGTTCAATGATGATCAGACACTTGGATTGTACTGGCTTTTATATTGTATTGGCTTATAGTCACCAATGGTTATTATGGACTGCCACCTTGACAGGATCTAGAAACTCTTTGGGACCAAACAACTGAGCATGTCTCTAAGGGATTTTATACTTCAGATTAAGGTGGGAAGACCAACCATAAATATGGATATCAGCATTCTGTGAGCTGTTGGCCTGGAGTGAATAGGAGAAAGACACTGAGCACCAGCATTTATCTCCGATTCCCAACTGTAGATGCAAAGCAACCAGCCAGTTCGTGTTCTGCCAACCATGACCTTCCTTGCCGTAGAGGACTATGTCCACAAATTATGAGCAGAAATCAAGCCTACCTTATGTTGCTTTTGTCAGATATTAAAGCAACAAGGAAAGTACTTAACAGACTGTGTATAAAATGCACTCGTAGCCAAGAGACATGTGAACACAATTAGGAAAAGTTTCCCTGTGCGTCCATCTCTGGATATGTGCTTTATGTTAGGGAAATAATTAGGCTTTCCCAATGCTGTAGTCCATAATGCTAATAGATACGAAGGAAGGTTAGAAAAACATGACTTATGGAAATAAATTCCTCCAAAGACTAACCAAGTCTGGAGCAGGATCTGAAATTCATTCCCTGACCCATTTTAATGCATTTTGACCTTTGCATTTGGGTTTCTGACCACTGATCTCAGGATAGTCTGTACTCAATGGAATACAGCATTTACCCTTTATAAGACACACAGTTTTCCAAGTCTTAATACTCTGGGCACTTTTAAGAGAGTTTTTCATTATAGAAACACAGCTTCTAAGTAAGAGAACAAAGCCTTTCTTCTATCTCAAAGTCTGTGCTAAAGGCTTCGACTTCAGAGATTTGCAAACTGTGTCTTAAATAATACACTCTGGGTAAGTTATTATAGGTGTGTGAAACTCCTGGTTCACCTAGGGAAGGGCTCCTCTGTGTGTGACTCTTGTGTGATTCAAGCCATTCATCCTGAAACCTTTTCCTTACATCAATGCCTATTGCTATGAAATTTACTATAGAGAGTTCCTCCTTTCGACCTAGACATGGAGCCTCCAAGGCTATTAATCATTTTAATTTGCTAAGGAGGATAAAGTCCAGGATGAGTGGCTCGAGAGCTTCTTATTTGCAATGGGTATCTAGTTTAGATGGGGAAACCATTTTAGGCTTTTTTTTTTTCCAAAGGTTATTCCATTGTGTTATGGGGTATGCTAAGGGAGCCATCCCCTGCTGCCAGTGGATAAATGGGGGTGACCTTACTGGAGCTCCTTCACATCTAATGTCTATGACTTTTTAATTCACTTTTCCTTTGGGCATGTGAAGAGCCTTCCATCATTAACAATGTTACTTCAGGAAATCCTCCTGAGATATATTAGGTTTTCTGTATTGACAGACCTTCTTGTTCATGCCTCTTGCTGCCACTGTGGATAGAGCATTTCAACTCTGCCAGAGCAACTTCGCATAGTTCCTCCAGGCTTCTGCTCAGAGGCTTGATAATGTGTCTCTTCCCTTGATAGACAGAAAACATGTGTCCACTGTTCTATGGCAGGAAAGGATCTATCAGCCTTCCCCGATGAATGTTTATCTAGTTTATTATTTCAGAGATGGGAACAGAACACTTTGAATGTGTAATCATATATAGTATTCTGATTCCCTGATATTTGAAACTCACATTTCCTTTCTTGTGTTCATTGTCTTGAATATGGAATGTATACCTTGATAGTCCTGTTTTCAGAATTTATAGAGAAAATGTGCCAGATCAGTGACTTCAGATAAACTGAGGAAGACTTAAAGGAGCAAATGCATGGGCTGGTACAGATTCCTCTGAGCAGCAGAGTACCAGTAGTCTTCAATGCATCTAGGGTGTGTTGTGTCAAGTATGAAAACTATGCATGTGCAGGGAGGGTACAACTGAGTTTTAGAAAGACTGGTACCCTTGCCATGATAAATAGCTTCAGGTATAATTCAAAATGAGTGTCAATTTTACATAAAATTCTGTGTACATAAATGTGAAGGGACATGCAATACTAATTCTTTTTCTCTTTTTTTATTTTTTATTTTTTTATTATTAAACTTTTTCAATAGGTCATACACCATTTCTCAGTCAAATCTAGAATCACCTGGCTTTCCATGCCCCCCACACCACTTCATTCTCTGCACTCTGCCATACGTATCATGTATCATTTCTGAGTCTTTCCAGAGTTGTTTTTTCAGTTCTTTTGTTGTTCTCTCCAACTTGTATTGCTGCAGTATATATACATATATAATATATATATATACACATACATAAATACATATATGTATACATACATATATACATACACATATCACTTGAAGTGTAAGATTTTTTTCCTAAAACATGTCATGTTTTCCTTAAGGAAGTGCTTGAAAGTTCCTCCTTGTCAATCCCAAACAACTATCAATTCTGCACTTTTGCTCCATATGGGAGTCTCCACCTCCCATGGTCCCCCAAATGAAGTCTAGTAAGCATGCATCCTGTCTTGATCCCCCTGCACTGGCCTCCATGATACAGCCCAGGTAGTCAAACAATGGCAGTCTATATTCTGATGAGGCTGACATCCCCTTAGCTGTTTAGTCCACAAGCTGGGTATCTCGTAGTCCCCATCTGGCACTGAAGGTTTGGAGGATTCTTGGAGAGACATGAGTCCTCAGTCCATATTGGAAGGTTAAAAAGCTGTGTCTCATGTCTTTGAGGAGTGCCAAAAGCAGTGACAGCCACAGAGTTGATGCACTTGCCAGTAAGAATTGAAGACAGGCCAAACAACAGTACTCTCTCTCTCTCTCTTTTTTCTTTTTGTCTCTTTACTAAGATCTCAAGTTCTATGTCTGCAGTACTGTTTCTCTGATGTTACTGGTTATGTATATTTTGTTGTACTTTCCTTTTGGATGCTTAAGGCCACAGAATTAGCCCAGATTAAACAAAGTTTTTTGATTTCTCAAGGTCAGTTGAGGATCTGGTCCTCAGGGGTCTCTTGGTTTTTTGGGTTTTTTTTGGGGGGGGGGAGAAGGAGGGTGGGAGCACCTTGCCCCTTTCAGCTTATAATTTATCAGCTCCATCCACTCGAGGACAAAATCTGGTCTTGTTAGACCAGGCTTCCTTTTCTGAAGGATGAGCAGACTTTCCTCTTTATAGACTGGACACTGGCTGAAGTCCCATTAGTGGCTCTCCAAGACCTCCCTGAACAGAAAGTCTGGTGACCCACATTTGCAGGACATTTCAAGAGATGCCCCCATGCATAATCCCCTAAGACTTAGTTGACTTCTGAAGGGAAGGAACAAAGTTATCCCTTAGGTCCCTTGGCCAAATTGGTATGGGTGTTAAGTATAGTCATTAAGCACCCAGTAAGGCTAAGTTGCACCTGCCTATTATATTGCACCTATATTAAAATTGTATCCTTTGGAAACAAACTGTGTGTTATTTCCATATCATATTTCTTAATTTGCATCTTTCCATTTTAATCCCATATTACTCTAAAAGATGCACACATATCCTCCTTCATGTACCTAAAGCCCAAGAACTGATAATAAATGTTTGGACACCTCTAGAACCCGTTTAGGGATTCACAATGCAAGAGCAAAGTTATCTTTAGATCATTAGGAATATAACATCAACATTGCTCAGTTTGTCTTACAACTAGATACTTGGTACTAGCATCCTCAGATGAGGGATACCATTTGTCTTTTGTTTTTCTGGGATTGTGTTACTTCACTTAGCATAAAAATCTTCTAGTTCCATCCATTTACCTGCAAATTTCATGATGTCATCTTTCTTTATCTCTGCATAGAACTCCATTGTGTAGATGTACCACATTTTCTCCATCCACTTATTGGTTGAGGGTCACTAGGGTTGGTTCCAGCTCTTCCCTATTGTGAAGAGAGTTGTAATAAACATGGCTGTACATGTATCTCTGCTGTAGGAAGAGTCTGATGGATATAAACCCAGAAGTGGTATGGCGGGTCAGGCGGTAGGCTCATTTTGAGTCTTTTAAGGCTTTCCATAGTAGTGGTAAAAGTTTGCATTCCCACCAGCAGTGGATGAGTGTTCCCCTTTCTCCACACCCTCTCCAGCATTTAGTATCATTTGTTTTCTTCTTTGTTTTTTGAGTACTTTGTATATTGTGGAAGTTAATGCTCTATCAGATGTACCAGCAGTGAAGGTTTCCTCCCACTCTGTGGGTTTTCTCTTCACTCCCCGATTGTTTCTTTTGCTGTACAGAAACTTTTGAGTTTAATGAGCTTCCACTTGTCAGTTGTCGACCTTATTTCCTGTGCAGCTGCAGTCTGATTAAGAGTCTTTTCCTACACCTATATTTTGTAAGTTGCTGCCAATTTTTTTTCTTCTATCACCTTCAGAGTTTTGGGTTTCACATTGAGGTCTTTGATTCATTTGGAGTTGATTTTTGTACAGGGTGAGAGGTAGGGGTTTAATTTTATTTTCTATAAGTGGTGATCCAGTTTTGCCAATACCATTCGCTGAAGATGCTGTCTTTCCTCCATTGAGTCTTTGTGGCCCCCTTGTCAAATATGAGGTGGCTGAAATTATATGTGGTCAAGTTTGGATCTTCAGTTTTGTTCCATTGGTCTATGGGTCTGTTTTTGTGCCAGTACCAGGCTGTTTTTATGACCATAGCCCTGTTTAAAGTCTGGTATGGAGATCCCCCAGTATTGCTCTTTTCACTCAGGGTTGCTTTGTCTATTTGGGGTTCTTTGTTTGTCCATATGAATTTAAGGGTTTTTTTTCCAAGCATGCAAAGAAAGTCTTGGGTATTTTAATTGGGATTGCATTAAATCTGTATATTAATTTGGGTGGAATGGACATTTTTACTATATTAATTTTTCTAATCCAAGAGCATGGGAGGTCTTTCCATCTTTTGATGTCTTGTTCAATCTCCTTCTTCAGGAGTTTATAATTTTTGTTGTAGAGATCTTTGGGGTTTTTGGTTAGGTTTGTTCCCAGGTATTTTAATTTTTTTTGAGGCTATTGTGATTGGGAATGTCTCCTTGTATACCTTCTTCAGTTGCTAATTTTTCAATTTCAATCTTAAAACTAACTATGGGGAAAGATTTGCATGTTCCCAAGGTCAATATATCACCACCTTAATGGCTGGGAAGGAAAAGATAGAGCTTTGCATTGTGCAGGATGTACCAAGAAATACCAGCAGAGAAGTTGGCCCATCTAAACATTAAAAGGACTGCTATAGGCATCAAACATCTCTGTGGATCCTATTTGTAACAACTGTTTATAATGAGTCCTAATGAACTTTACCTTCCAGGTGCTGCAAAGTTTTAATATGAGAGACGTTCTTACCTCCTTTTCACAGAACAAAGAAAATCATGATGGTAATGAAGTCATTCCATAACTGTAAATTAGAGCTGACTGTTATAGAGGTAATCTCTTATAAAACCAGTATAACTGCTTTCTTTAATTGACTAATAGACATAGTAACTGTGAAAAGGATTATTCTCCTTTCAGAGCCAAATATAATACTAAAGTCTTTATAAGCCATGCAGTTAATCAAAATATATTAATACAGGAGAGCTCTGATATCAGCAATGGATTATTCTGCCAAGATGTTGGCCAGGGGACCCAAGCCCCCCCCAAAAGGTAAAGTCTTCTTGCCTGTAAACTGGGATACATGCAGGAAGAGAGGTGGTAAGGCCCTGCTGTCGAAGACCTGATATAAGCATGGGAAAGATATATTGAGACCACACTTGCAAGTGTACAGTTGGTCTCCATAATGCTAGAAAGTGTTACCAAAGGCCACTAAACCAGTAAAGAAAATATTGGTCTCCTTGAGTCAAGCAAGACTCCTCCGTCAGCATCAGCTATGCCTCACCAGCATGGGAATACTGTGCAACAGTGGCAGCCATATGTCTGTATATCCCAATTATATTTGTCTAGTAGCTCTTCCCTCAGAGGAATAAAATTACAGCTGATGCCATAAGCTTACATCCTCTAGTGGTTGGGAGATGTTATAAGCCACAGTAAGACCTTGTCATCTTTAACAGAAAAACTATAGTTCATGGATTAACATACCATCACAAACATCTGTGTCTAAACCAAAGTAACTTACTATAGTAATTAGTACTGTTTAAATACCTATATATCTAATTGTATGTGCTTCATTAGTAGGATTGAAAGGTTATTCCTGGATATACTGCAACCCATGAAGGGAAACAGCCTGAGCTGATCAGAATCCAAACTGACATCTCCAGAGAAAGTCAGTTGATTTGCTTCTCACCGACTTGTGCCCCTTTTATAAAGCCTAGGGAACAATCTGCAGAAGAAGGGGCATGATAGAATGTAAGGGCTATGATTGGGGTGAATGGTGAAACTACAGCAAGATAGACTGGACACTCATTTGATCAACTTGATTGTACATACGAGCGCCCCCAGCTAGATGGTGGGACCCTTGGGCTGTGTGGGTTTGGGTACAACTGCTTGCAAATTGGTTTTACATGAAGGATGCTTGTACTCATAAATTATTACTTATTCTTAAAAAATGGAAAAAATAAAGAAGTAAAAGAAAATGAAGAATAAGCCAAAAAATCAAATGAAAAATAAAAATAAATAAATAAAATTTAAAAACAGAAAGGCTACTGATTTTTCTACATTGATTTTGTATTCTGCAACTTTACTGAAACTCTTAATCATTTCCAGGAGTTTTCTGGTGGAGTTTTTAGCATCCTTTAGGTAAACTATCATATCATCCACAAAAAGGGATAGTTTTACTTCCTCTTTTCCAATTAGTATTCCTTTGATTTCCTTTTCTTGCCTTATTGACCTAGCCAGGATTTCAAGCACTATATTGAAGAGGAGTGGTGACAAGGCGCAGCCTTGTCAGGTTCCTAACTTTATGGGGAATCCTTCTAACTTTTCTCCATTTAGGATGATGCTGGCTATGGGTCTCTTATATATGGCTTTGAATATGTTGAGGAATGATCCTTCCAGTCCAATTCCCTCTAGTACTTTAATCATGAAGGGATGCTGGATTTTGTCAAAGGATTTTTCTTTTTTTTCTCTTTTTTAAATTTTATGTATTTCTGTATGTGTACAAATGTACTGTCTGCATGCAAGTTTGTGCACCCGTGTCGTGCAATGCCGCGGAGGTCAGAAGAGGGTGTCGGACTCCCCTGGAACTGGAGTTCTCCTGGAATTGGAGTTTCAGACGGTTCTCGGCCACCATGTGGGTGCTGGGGATCGAACCCGGGTCCTCTGTAAGAGCGGTTGGTGCTCTTAACTGCTAGGCCATCTCTCCAGCCCCCGGTTGTTTTTTTATATTGTTCCTTTGTTTCTATTTCATTCATTTCTGCTCTGATTTTTGTTACTTCTTCCTGTCTGTTACATTTAGGGTTATTTGTTGTCTTTCGAGTGTTATTAGCTCATTTATCTGTGCTCTTTCTGTTTTTTTAATGTAGGCACCCAGGGCTATAAACTTCCCTCTTGGGACTGCTTTTAAAGTGTCCCGTAGGTTTTGTTGTATTGTCCTGTCATTGTCGTTTATTTCAAGGAATGCTTTTATTTCTTTTTTTCCTACTTGACCCATTCATTATTCAGGACTGTGTTGCATAATCTCCATGTGTTCATGTAGGTAACAGGGCTTATCCTTGTGTTGATATTGAGCTTTATTGCACTATGGTCTGATAGAATGCATGAAATTATTTCAATTTTTTTGTACTTGTTGAGGTTTTTTCTATGTCCAAGTATGTGGTCAATTTTGGAGAATGTTCCATGGGGTGCTGAGTAGAAAGTATATTCTCTGGGGCTTGGGTGTAATATTTGGAAGATGTCTGTGAGGTCCATTTCCTGTATTGTATTGTTCAGCTCAGATGTCTCTCTGTTTATTCTTTGTTCAGTTGATCTGTCCAAAGGACTCAGTGGCCTATTGAAGTCCCCTACTATGAGTGTACTGGTGTTAATCTGTGCCTTATTGTCCTGTAGAGTTGAATTTATAAAGGTTGGTGCATCGGAGTTTGGTGCATATATATATTCATGATTGTGAAGTCTTCATGGTTAATTTTCCCTTTGGTAAGGATATAATGGGCCTCTTTGTCTCTTCTAATTGCTTCTACTTTGAAGTCTATTTTGTCTGATATTAAAATAGCAACTTCTGCTTTCTGTTTGGTACCAATTGGAATATTTTTTTCCATCCTTTCACTTTAAATTGGTGCCTATCCTTGAGGGTGAGATGGGTTTCTTGTAGGAAGCATATAGATGGATTCTGTTTCCTAATCTACTCTCCTGGTCTATGCCTTTTGATTGGGGAGTTTAGTCCATTAATATTTAAGGTTATAATTGAGAGGTGTGTGTTGCTTCCTTTCACCTTAGTATCCATTTGCATTTTTGTTTAGGTTTCTACTTCTGCATTACTGCTTTTATTAATTTCTCTCTCAAGTTGCCTGGGGGTAGTTGCTCCTCTCCTCTGTATTTTGAATTGCATAGAGTATTCTCTGAAGGGTTGGTTTTCTGTACATGTATTCTTTAATCTTATTTATATCATGGAACATTTTTCTCTTTCCTTCATGTAGAATCAACATTTTTGCTGGGTATAGTAACCTGGGTTGGCATTTGTAGTCACTTAGCACTGGGAATGCTTTGGTCCACATTCTTCTGGCTTTCACAGTTTGCACTGAAAAGTCAGCTGTAATTCTGATAGGTTTCCCCTTATATGCAACTTGTTTTTCTTTTGTGACTTTCAGAATTTTGTCTTTGTTTTGGTCTTCTAGTGTTTTAACTATGATATGGTGGGGGGAGTTTCTTTTCTGGTCTAGTCTATTTGGTGTTCTATGTGCTTCTTGTATTTGTATGGGTTTTTTTTTTTTTTCTTTTTTTTTTTTTTTTTTTTTTTTGTTTTTTTTTTTTTTTTTGGTTTTTTTTTTTTTTTTTTTTTTTTTTTTTTAATCTTTTTGAGACAGGGTCTCCCTGTAGCCCCAGCTGTCCTGGAACTCACTCTGTAGACCAGACTGGCCTTGAACTCACAGAGATCCACCTGCCTCTGCCTCCCAGGTGCTAGGATTAAAGGCGTGCACCACCACGCCCAGCTAGGGTTTGTATTTTTTAAAGAAATTTTCATCTATTATTCTGTTGACAATCTGATCAATACCATTCTCTTAGGATTCTTCTTCTTCTATCCCTATGATGCAAAGGTTTGATCTTTTCATAATGTCCCACATTTCCTGGTTGTTCCACTCTTGTGCATTTTTTCATTTTTCATAGTCTTTACTTGAGCTTTTTAGTTGTCATGTATTATCTTCTATGACTGATATTCTTTTTTCTGCCTCTTCCATTCTGTTTCTGAGGCTTTTTCCATTCTTTCCTTTTGATTGAATGCCTGTTCAATTTCCTTTTTCATTTCCTCCTATGTTTTCTTTACTATTTCCACTTCCTCTTCCCCTTGGAGCTTCTCAGTCTTTTCTTGTAGCTCCTTGTTTTGCTTGGTGGTTTTCTTTTTTCATTTCAGCATTGGATCTTTTCAGTTTTTCCACTTCCTTCTGGAGTTTGTCATTTTTTTGCCTCTAGCTCTTTCCGGAGTCTGTCATTTTTAGTTCATTCTGAAGTTTTTCCTTGTCTCCCTCTAGGTCCTTTCTGAGTTTTTCCTTCTCTCCCCTTAGTTCTATGATTTCTTTGAATATATCTGTGATTGTTATTCTATGATCTGTGTCCTGGGTTCCCTCTAGGGAGATCCCATTGTAGGAGTCCTTCACATGCTCTGTAGAGTTTGGTGTGGAGTTATTCTGTGCTTTTCCCATATCGTTCTTCTGTTGTGTTCTTGGCATGTGGTTTGCCTTTTGCTTGTATTCTGATGCAAAGCTTGAATGCCTATTCACCTCGTTAAAGGATGGCTTTCCTTGATTCCCTCAGGTGCCTTCATTGTATTCTCCTTATATATTGAGTGTTGGCTTGTCTAGGTTTCAGGCTTTCAATTTTGATTTTATATTGGGAGGTGTAGTTCACTCTTCCCTTTCTGTTCCACAATAACTGGATGAGTAACAACCCAGATGACACCTTCTGAGCACTGTATTCCCTCTGCTGCTGGTCACTCTTGTCGGGGGGGGGGGGTACTTGGTTGAGTTGCTTGCTTAGCCTGCCTCTTATCCTCCTCTGCTATTGCTCTGGTACCAGCTGCTCATGCCCTGTGAGCAGAGCCCAAACCTCAGCTCCCCAGCTCCCAGAAACCTCTGGGCCATGCCACTCTGCCACCAGCTGCCTTACCCTGTGAGTTGAGTTCAAAACTCAGCTTCCCAGCTCCCAGAAACTTCTGGGCTAAAACTGCTGGTCAGCATAGCTGAAGCCACTCGGCACCAGCTATAATATTAATTCTTAAACTTTGAACAGATCAATAAAAGCTGGCTTCCTAAACCATCCTGGAGCATGATAGTTCTCAGGCAGACATAATAAGAAAATGAAGAATCACCTCATAAATAATGTAATACTCTCAAAAAAATGATCTTATAGGAGCTATGAATATGGGTCCCATAATCAGTTGATGTCAACAGTGCACGGTTGCATGATACCCTGCTAGAGTGGTTTGGATATGAAATGTCCTCAACAGAGTTGTGCATCAAACCCCTCTCAAGCTGGAGATGTTAGTTAGGAGAGTGTGAATCCTTTGGTCTGTGATACCTAGCTGAGGTAGGCTGGCCACTAGGGGCAGGGCATTGACAGTAGTATAGAACTTTGCTTCTGGTCTAGGATTCTGGGTTCCAATTTTCCAAAATGTGCATAAGACAAGCTGCATGCCCCACTGTTCCAACCACAAAGACCAATCCTCTCTAGGTACCGTGATGAATCGACCTCAGTACCGAGAGCCAAAATAGTCTCTTCTTTAACTTTCTTTTTTCAGGTTTTTCATTGCAGTTATGAGAAAAGTAATACAACTATCTCCCTGCCCCTTCCCAAAAGCTCAGACTTTGGTATACAGTGGGTAAAAGGGAAGTTGTGGTATCTCCTTTTATATTCCATAATGCATGAGAAGTATCCATTCAGGAAACTCAATAAAGGCCACTATCAATGATGAGGAGTTAAGAAGCAGAGATCAACTGGACAAGACTTTTTCAGTCTCATTTGGAAACATTAAGTTTACATATGAAGAGAGGGACATGAGCTGGTGATACAGGGTTTTCCTTATTAGTAGGAAGAATAATGAAAGGAGAGAATAGAGGAGAAGGGGTCATCATCACTATAGAATGTGCAGATGATGTGAGACTCCAGCTAAACCTCCTTCTTGGTCTCAAAATTTAATAAAAATATATGCTATCTTGTGTATTACTTCTCTCCTGATATAAAACACACATACCCTTAACAGTAAAGTCACCTGCAATGTATCTGGTCACAGTATATCTTCTCTCACACAGCTACAGAACATCCTTGACTGCACATGCCTCAGTGATCCCCTTCTTCTCATTCACTGGTTGGCTAAGCCCCATTATAAAGGGCCTTTACAAATTAATAGGGCTTGCCTAGAAAAGATGGCGCCTGAAGGAAGTAAGGTAGGCACAGTCAAAATTGTTTTAAGAATCTTCTAATTGGCCCTAGCTATTCCCTCACTCGTGGACAGCTAGTGAACAGCCATGCTGGCCATTAAACTGCTTGGAATGCAGCCTCCATACCGCCTTGGCCCTTAAGGACATTGGCTATCCATTTCGTGCCCTGGACATCTCTTTGTGATGCTTGCCTATATAACTGCTGTGCTGCCTACAATAAACTGAGATTGGTTTGACCAGACTCCCTGTTGCTTCTGTTTGTCTCCAGGGGGGAGGGAGGCAGTGGGGCAATAGCTTGCTCACCTTTCCCCTATCCTCATTTTGAGGAACTCTTGAGGACTGGACCTGTCCATGGGATGGAGCTGGGATGGAGAGGGCTCCCCGCACCATTATGGTCGGTATAAATCCCACTTGAAAGTATTCATCACATCTCCATCACTACACAGAATATGCTAGAGGTCCATTGTCTAGTCTTTTTATATTTTTAGTTTCTTTATAATTTCATACTTGAGCACTGAAATTGCATTACCCCCACTGTGCTCTCTCCCCTCAACTCCTTTCATGGTATCTCTTCCTGTGCCCTCCACTCCTTCTCAAATTGATCATCTCTTCCTTAATATTGTAACACACACATACACACACATACATACACACACATGCACACACATACACGCACATGCACACACGTAGTTTAGTGGTGCTCATATGTACATGTGTTTATGGCCAATCACATGAAATTTGTTAGGTAATTAGTCCCATGGCAAATTGACTTCCCCTTTGTTATAGATTAAACATTAGTGAGGTCACAGAAGCATGGTTTTCAGTTTCTTTTAATGTCCATATCCATTTCTTTGTATCAAAATACCTCTGAGCTGTTATATCCCTTAAACATCTGTGTTACGATAACTTTGTAAACTGAATGATTATGAACACCAAACACTGCTCTCCAAGCACCCTGCTTCTCACACATGGCATCTCTTGAATGGCCTATCTGAATTCAGAGAATGATACTCTTCTAGGTGTTTTCTGGTGCCATGAAAAAATATCTGACCAAAGTAGCTTATGAAAGAAAGGATTTATTTGGGCTTATAATTCCAGAGCAAGAGAGTGCATCCAGGTGAGGAAGACACAATGATCAGCAGCAGAGGCACGGGGGTAGGCACTGCAAGCTGAATGATCATATTTCCATCCACTCACAAGAGTGCAAAAACTTTTCTCACTGTAAGATCTAAGCAGTCACTGGAAGTCACATCCAATCTGTGGTCCTCTGTGTAGAACCATATATTTTAATTGGGTCTCGTTTCTTGATTCTTGGCTCTTTACATATTCTGGATATTACTCCTCTGTCAGATGTGTAACTGGAGAAGATTTTCTCCCACTCTGTGGTTTCTACTTGACTTCATCTGTTTCTTTTTCTTTTTGCTTTAAGCAGGTCCCACTTATCAATTGTCAACCTTAACAAATGAGGTATGTTTTAGAAACTTTTCTTGCATCTATATCTTGTAAGACACTCCCTCTATTTTCTTCTAGCAGTTTCACTTTCAGGTTTCACATTGAGGTCTTTGATCCACTTGGAGTTGAGTTGACTTTTGTGGAGGGTGGGAAAAAGGCTCCAGTTTTGTTCTACAGACCCAGTTTTGTCAGTAGCATTTGTTGTGTGTGTTCTTTGCACCTTTGTGAACTATCAAGTGACTAAAAGTGCATGCCCTCATATTTAGGTCTTCAGTAATGTTCCATTGACAGATGTGTTTTGTGTATATGTGTGTGTGTGTGTGTGTGTGTGTGTGTGTGTGTATGCCAGTACCATGCTCTTTTTATGACTACAGCTCTGTCATGTAGTTTGAGATCTGGTATAGTAACCATCCCCCCACCCTCCCACCCCCAAATTGCTCTTTGTGCTCAGAATTGCTTTGTCTATCTGGAGACTTTTGTGATTCCATATGAATTTTAGGATTTTTTTAATTTGGTGAAGAATATCAAAAGGATTCTGCTTGGTATTGCATTGAATCTATGATGGCTTTTGGTTGGATGATCATTTTCACAATATTCCATCATGAACAGTTGAGCCTTTCCATTTCCTGATGGGAATCTCTTTCTTCAAAGGCTTAAAATTTTCATTGTAGATATCCTTCATTTTTTAATATTTTACTTATTATTTTTATTTTAAATGTATGAGTATATTACCTCCACATATATAAGTGCACACATGTCATGCAATGTCCCCGGGTTTTAGAACATGGTGTCAGAACTAGAGTTATGGAAGGCCACCATGTGGCTGCTGAGATTCAAACCCATGTCCTCTGCAAGAACATCCAGTGCTCAATTCATTGAGCCAATTCTCTAGCCCCAAAACCTTTAATGTCTTAAGTTATGTATATTCTTAGATATTTTTGAGTCTATATTGAATGGGAGGGTTTCCATGAACTTTTTCTCTGATTTATTCTTATTGATACATAAAAAGAATACTGATCTTTCATAAATTGATTTTGTAACCTGCCACTTTCCTAAAAAATGTTGTTGATTTCTACAGGTTTTTCTGATGGAATGTTTGACATTTCTTATGTGTAATATTTCATCTGCAAATAGGAATAATGTGATCTCTTCTTTTCCAATTAATATTACTTTAATTGGTTTCTTTTGATTTTTTTTCTCTAGGAAGTTTAAGGCACTATATTGAAGAGGAGTAGAAAAAGTTGACAGCTTTGTCTGGGTCCTGATATTAGTGGGAATGCTTCCAGTTTTTATCCATTTAGAATTATGCAGGCTTGTTGCATATTCCTTTAAATATGCTTAGGTATGTTCCCTCTAGCTCAATTCCCTCTATGACTTTTAAAATAAACAGATGTTGAATTTTTGTTAAAGGCCTTTTTTGCATCTATTGATTTGACCATGTGTGCTGACTAGATTTAGTGTCAACTTGACATACCTGTTGAGGGGGCCTCAATTGGGAAATTGCCTCCACTAGACTTGCCTGTGGCCATGTCTGTGGGGTATTTTCTTGATTGTTGAATGATGGGGGGCAGCCCACTGTAGGTGGTATCAACCCTGGACAGGTTGTTGTGCATTGTATAAGAAATCAGGCTGAGCATGGGCAGGGAAGCAAGCCAGTAAGCAGTGTTTCTCCATGGCCTGTGGTTCAGGTCCGGCTTCCAGGCTCCTGTCCTGAGTTCCTATGTTGGGCTCTCTCAGCGATGAGCTGTGATCTGGGAGATGTGAGCCAAATAAACCCTTTCCTCCCCAAGATGGAAGTGGTCAGAGTGTTTTGTCATAGCCATTGAAAGGAAACTAGAGCACCATGTGAATTTTCTCTTTAAGTATGGGGTATTTTAAGGTTTTTGAGGCTCCTGTGAAAGGGATGTTTTCTTTGCTTTCATTATCACTATCCTTTCTGCTGGTATATTGAAAAACTACTGATTTGGAGGTGTTAATTTTACACTGACTACCTGGCTCAATGTGTTTATCAGCTATAGGAAGGACCCTTTAGGGTCTTTAATGGAGAATCATATCATCTGCAAATAACAGTACTTTGACTCACCTTTCCTTCCTCTATTTGTCTTAGTTCTCTATCTAAAATGTCAAGGATGATATTGAATAGGAATGGAGAGTGTTGACATCCTTGTCTCATTCCCGATTTGATTAGAAATGCTTTGAGTTGTTTTTTTTTTTTTTTTTTTTTTTTTTGTCTTTTCAAGATGGGGTCTCCCTGTAGTCCCAGCTGTCCTGGAACTCACTCTGTAGACCAGGCTGGCCTTGAACTCACAAAGATCCGCCTGCCTCTGCCTCCCAAATGCTAGGATTAAAGGCATGCACCACCACACCCGGCTGAGGTTTATTTATTTATTTATTTATTTATTTATTTATTTATTTTTGATTTAGCATGATGTTGTCTGTGGGCTTCATATTGACTTTTTATGTTGAAATATGATCCTTGTATCCCTGGATTCTTTGTGATTTTTGTGATGAAAGATGTTGAATTTTATCAATGACCTTTTATGCATCTAACAAAATGATCAGGTGGATTCTGTCCATGAGTGTCTTTCTGTGGTATGTTACATTTATATGTTGAACCATCCGTTAATTTATGAGATGAAGCCAAGTGGATCATTACGGATAATATTACTGATGTGCTCTTGCAAATGATTTCCAAGTATTTTATTGAGAATTTTCTTTCTTTGTTCATCAAAGATATTGAGCTATAATTTTCTTTTATGTTGGATCTTTGTCTGCTTTTGCTTTCAGGGTAATACTAGCTACATAAAATTATTTGCAAATATCCTTTTCTCTTCTATTTTACAGAATAATGGGAAGAGCACTGGCATTATTTCTTATGTGAAGGTCTAGTAGTATTCTGTACAGTATCCATCTGGTCTTGGCCATTTTTTAGTTGAGAGTTGTTTTTGTTGTTGATGTTTGTTTGTTTGTTTTTTGTCTTTTTGAGACAGGGTCTCCCTGCAGCCCCATCTGTCCTGTAACTCACTCTGTAGACCAGGCCTTGAACTCGCAGAGATCCACCTGCCGCCCCTGCCTCCTAAGTGCTGGGATCAAATGCGTGCACCACCACACCCAAATGTTAGTTGAGAGAATTTAACTACTGCTTCTATCTTCTATGTGGTTTTATTTGTCTATTTAAACTGTTTCCCTCATCCTGGCTTAATTTTCATGGGTCATGGATATGTAGAAATTCATTCATTTATTTATATTTTCCAGTTTAATTAAGTATAAATATTTATAGTACTTTGGTTTTTTTGTCTGAATTTCCTCAGAATCTGTTGGACTATTTCCATTTTCCTCTTTAATCTTATTAATGTGTGCCCTCTCTTTCTTTTGGTTAATATGACTAGAGGTAGGTTGATCTTGTTATTCTTTTCAAAGATCAACTCTTAATTGCATTGATTTTTTTGTTGTTTCTTTCATTTGTGTTTCAGTAACAAGCCCCAATTTTCATTACTTCTTATTTAATATTTTAGAGTGTTTATTATTCTTGTTTTTCCAAGGTCTTCAGGTACATAATCAATTTATTATTAGTAGTAATCTCTAATTTTTTGATGTAGGCACTTGGTGCTTATAAATTTTTCTCTTAAGACTACCTTCATTGCATCCCATAGACCTCTGAGTCATTTTGTTTTCATCTTCACTCAATTTTAGGAATTGTTTCATTTTCTTTCTTGATATCTTTGTTGACTCGATTCTCATTCAACAGTGTGTTGTTTAGTTTCCATGAATTTTTGTATTTTTATCATTTCTATATTTTTTAAAATTATAAACTTTTTATTTTTTATATTTACTTTTTATGTGTATGAATGTAGTGTCTGCATGTAGGTTTGTGCACCTGTGAGGTCAGAAGAGGGTGTCAGATTCCCCTGGAACTGGAGTTAAAGACTGTTCTCAGCTGCCAGGTGGGTGCTGGGGATCAAACCTGGGCCCTTTGCAAGAGCAGTCAGCGCTCTTTAGCCACTAAGCCATTTATCCAGCTGCATTTCTATATTTTTGCTATACAGATTTATTCCTTTGTGCTCATGTAGTGTACAGGATATTATTTAAATTTCCTTAAGTTTATTGAGACTTGATTTGTATTGTAATATCTGGTTAATTTTGGAAAAAGTTCTACAGACTGCTGAGAAGAATGTTTGGTGTTTGAGTGGAATTTTCTCTGTCTGTTAAGTCAATTTTATTTATGGCATTTAACTCCAGGGTTTATCTGCTAAGCTTTTTTCCTAGATGATCTTTCTGTTGATAAGAATGGAGTATTAAAGTCACTTGCTTTTCCTGTGATTGAGTCAATCTGTGATTTTAGATTTAAAGTGTAGTGTGTGTCTGTGTTCCCCTTTTATGATGCATGCATTTTTGGGATTAAATATCTTCTTGGTAGATTTTTTTAATGAGAATCAAATGTCCTTCCTTATCTCTTTTGACTAGAGTTTATGTTCAATTTTGCCAGACATTAAAAAAAATTACACTTTCTTGCTTCTTAGCTCCGTTTCCTTGGAGTACATTTTCCCATCCATTCACCCCACAATAGTATGAATCTTGATGATGAGCTATGATTCCTGAAGACAGCAAAAAAGATGGATCCTGTTTTTCTAATTCAATCATTTACTGTATGTCTTTTTATTGGATAATTAAGACCATCGCTATTGAGAGTTATTACTGATAAATGTTTATTAACACATATAATTTAGTTGTGGTAATATTTGAATTTATTTCTTGTGCTGTGTGGCTTTACTCTCTTCAGAGGGAATTATTCCTTCTATCATTCTCCATAGGGCTGGCTTAGTGGATCTAAATAACTTAAATCTGTTTTTTGGCATGGAAAGTTTTCTTTTATCCTTCTACTATGATTTTTAGTTTTACTAGGTATAATAGCAGCCTAAATTAGAATATGGTGACTTTATTTGTAGAGTTTCATTACATGCTCTTCCAACTTTCATTCTACATTGAAAATTCAGGTGTTATTCTGGTAGGCCTGAGTATATATGTGAGTTGTTCTTTCTCTCTTGGAGCTTTCTATATTCTTTGTTTGTTTGTTCTATTTATTAGTTTTTCATTGCTCTGTGATATGGGGATTATTTTCCTAGTTCCATTTGCTGTTCTGTATACCTCTTGGGCCTTGATAGGCATTATTCTCCTTAAATATGGGGAGGTTTATGACTTATTTAAAAATATTTTCTGTGACGTTGAGCTGGGTTTATTCTCTTTTTTCAGTACCTATGGTTCATAGATTCATCTTTTTTCACATCCTGGATTTTCTTACATGTAATATTTTTTTCTGTTGGATTATATTATTATACTACCTTGTTTTTAATGCTTTCTATTCTCTTTCAAGTGATTTACTTTATGATGCTTTTCTCAGAGGTTTTTTTATTTCATAGATTGAGTTTTTCCTTTCAAGTTTTTCAGTTTGAACTTTTTTCTGAAATTCTATTTCTTTATTAAATTTTATTTTTATATCTTAATTTTTTTCTTAATTTTAGTCATCTGTGTTTCGTGGTCTTCACTCTATAATTTTGAATGCCTTCTTTGAGTTCACTGAACAAATTTATAATTACTAATCTGAAATCACTCTCTTGTATCTCAAATAAGTTGCTCTTCTCTGAAAACATTGCAATGGGTGTCCTGAGTTCTAGAGATGTATTGATTTGGTTGTTCTTATTGTTTTTGCTGTGGGACTTAGATCCAAGCATCTAGACTTGGGTTGTTGTTGGTGTTTCCTGTTGTAGATATCCAGTCACATTTTATTGTTTAGAACATTGTTTTCTGTTATCCCAACATGACAAGATGTGATCTAGCTGAGTGGGTGTTCAGAGGTAATTCTGTATTGATGTACAATGGCATGTCAGAAGCTGAAGATCTGGTACTCTTTATCATATGTGGTGAGTCAACAGTCCCTGCTGTGCAGCTGGTTGGGGATTGGAAAATCCCAATGGGAAGTCGGAGGTCAGGAAGAGGTAGGGAATCACTGATAAGCAATGATGTTAGCTCTAACTGTTTTTCTCTTAACACCAGTGGATCAAAGACAGCAGGGGGAGCCTTTCCAGGCAAGCCTGAATCACTTTGTCTGGTCTGCATGACAACCGGCTACACCTCATCAATATATGTTTTTATTTTTTTCTCTTTTTTTCTTTATGTAGGAGAAATATACTACCACTCAACCTCTATTGTAAGGTTGGCAGCCCTGAGAACTCCTTTTTCACCGTAGCATCAGTGATTTATTTTATATATATATATTTTTTTTTTTTTTTAAGATATTTTGGAATGTTTTTCATATCTATTGTTTCCCTCCCAATAGGATCCCCTAGAGACCCTCTCATCTCCTCTCATGAGTGATCATAAGAAAGGATAAACCTATCAACTAGTCATTTTCTTCTAATTTTCACCACTGTGGGCCTGGATACCTGTGTCTTTTCCTTCCTCATTAGTGAACCTTAAGAAGGGGAAGTCCTGTCAGCATATTCACTTCCACTGATGGATGTTATTGTCCAGTATCTTAGGTGAATTTTTTCTGCATTTTTCCTGGTTAATCTTATCTTGCCTGTGCAGGAACCATCATTGATAAAAATCTGTGAAGCAAATATTGGGCCTTATATATCAGTAAGCCAAACTTTTACTTAATCACGTAAAACTCAGGTTCCCTAATTTGTATACCTTGTGGACTCTGAGTCTTTAACATCCTCTTCTATGTTCCCTCACATTCTATGTTTTATTTGACAAACCAAATAAAAGGCAATCCTGATGGTTCTTAGATTTTATTGTACTTTTAAAGAGGGCTATCAATCTGACTGTCTAGATTAGAAAATCCACATTATAATTCAGCTTACATACCCCTGTATCAAGTACCCTTAATATAGGCAATAAGGAGCAGAGAAAACAATAGCCCCTCAAAGAACTTGGAAAGACACAGATACCAGATTGCTCTTTATCTTTAGTATGTTTATAGATCATAACTAGAAAATGAAAAGCAGAGATGCCCCGAATGTGATGAACCAGCAAGCAAAGCAAGCATGGTGCGAACTGAGCTTTGAAGAGTAAAGAATATTTTATTTCAGAAAGAAGCAGGCTTGAGATGACAGTGCACAAAGGGGAGGGATTCAGACAGAGCAGAGATTAAGGAGGGATTAAGACAGACCTCCAGCCCCACCCTGCTACAGGAGCTACACCTCCAGTCTCACCCTGCTGAAGGAACCACACCTCCAGCCTCACCCTACTGAAGGAACCACACCTTCAGCCTCCTCCTGCTGCAGGAACCACACCTCCAGTCTCACCCTGCTGCAGGAACCACACCTCCAGCCTTGCTCTGCTGCAGGAACCACACCTCCAGTCTCACCCTGCTGCAGGAGCCCCACCTCCAGCCCCGCCCTGATGCAGGAACCACACCTCCAGCCTCACCCTGCTGAAGGAACCACACCTCCAGCCTCGCCCTGCTGTAGGAGCCACACCTCCAGCCCCGCCCTGATGCAGGAGCCACACCTCCAGCCTCACCCTGCTGAAGGAACCACACCTCCAGCCTCACCCTGCTGAAGGAACCACACCTCCAGCCTCGCCCTGCTGTAGGAACCACACCTGCAGCCTCACCCTGCTGCAGGAACCACACCTCCAGCGTCACCCTGCTGTAGGAACCACACCTCCAGCCTCACCCTGCTACAGAAACCACACCTCCAGCCCCACCCTGCTGCAGGAACCACACCTCCAGCCTCGCCCTGCTGCAGGAAGCACACCTCCAGCCTCGCCCTGCTGCAGGAAGCACACCTCCAGCCCCACCCTGCTGCAGGAACCACACCTCCAGCCCCACCCTGCTGTAGGAACCACACCTCCAGCCTCACCCTGCTGCAGGAACCACACCTCCAGCCTCACCCTGCTGCAGGAAACACACCTCAAGCCTCTCCCTGCTGTAGGAACCACACCTCCAGCCCCACCCTGCTGCAGGAACCACACCTCCAGCCCCACCCTGCTGCAGGAACCACACCTCCAGCCTCACCCTGCTGCAGGAACCACACCTCCAGCCTCACACTGCTGTAGGAACCACACCTCCAGCCTCGCCCTGCTGCAGGAACCACACCTCCAGCCTCACACTGCTGTAGGAACCACACTTCCAGCCTCACCCTGCTGCAGGAACCACACCTCCAGCCTCACCCTGCTGTAGGAACCACACCTTCAGCCTCGTCCTGCTGCAGGAACCACACCTCCAGCCTCACACTGCTGCAGGAACCACACCTCAAGCCCCGCCCTGCTGCAGGAGCCACACCTCCAGCCTCACCCTGCTGCAGGAATCACACCTCCAGCCCCACCCTGCTGCAGGAACCACACCTCCAGCCCCACCCTGCTGCAGGAACCACACCTCCAGCCTCACCCTGCTGTAGGAACTACACCTCCAGCCTCGCACTGCTGCAGCCACCTGCTTGCAACAGCTTGTTAAGTACCTGGAAATTTATCTTTTAGGTCCCATTTGTAATCAGTGATTTTCTTTTTACATTTTTTAGAATTTATTTTATGTATATGAGTGTAATACCTGCATATATGGAGGTGAGCCCATGTCCTGAAATGCCCATGGAGGTCAGAAGTGGGTGTTAGACACTCTGGAACTGGAGTTATGGACAGTTGTTAGCCACCATGATGGTTCTGGGAATTGATCTGTACTTTTCTAAAGTTTGGCTATGTGGTGCAGGAAATTCACATGAGCTTCCCAGGTCTAGCCATCTCAGGGTGTCAACTCCCTCTGTAGCTGACTAGTGGTGGTGGCACATGATGAGAAAGTCACTAAGTCCTTTTTAGAGACTAATACAATTATGAAAAGCAATGTAAAATGTTCCAAATGAGTCACCAATGAGTATAACTCTAGAAACCAGAGGTAAATAAGTACCTCTAAATATAAAGTCAATACCCAAACTAGTCCCCATTAGAAATTAGTACATATGTCCTACAAAATAATTTCATATTACAAAATAGTCTCCTTTAGAAAGCAGTGGATAAACCATGTAGCATAATGTTAAAATCCCAAATCCCACCATGGAAGTCTGGTATTATCAACTTAATTAAATGTAAAAAATCTTTGACCTTCTCACACTACATTACAGCTCATGATGGAATCTCTGGGTTTCCTACTTTTATGATCTCATCAACAATCCAAGAAGATAACAACCAAAAAGGAAAAATAAATTACAAGAATTTGAGACATACAGTACATGCCTGTGGTGAAGGGGATTTCCAGGGCACCACAAGATTTGTGTGCCACCATTTTGGTTTATGTAATGTGGCTGCATTAAATATGTTGGTGAGAAGATCACATGGTCATTAATGACACTGAAGATGTCATTAATCAAGATGGCAACCAAGTCAAGTAGTTATCCTTTTGTTGATGATGCTGTCAGCCAAGAATTTGATAAAGAATCATGGTTCCATTTTGCCTGTGTATAAGATAAAAGGAGTTCTTTTTCCACCTGGCTTGTGCCCAGGGGATCCACAAATCCCACAAATTAAATATTGACAGCCACCCCTTTTTTCTTTAAAAAATGGCAATTAGTTAATAAATGACACCCAGGTAGTTTTGACAAATAGCAGGAGAAACTACACTCAGGTATGCCTACATATGTTGCTATTTTGGGCCCAAGATGAAACCAAAGGAACCAAGGAAGGAATCCCATATTCCCAAACCAAAGAATGGGAGTCCATATTTCTTACCATTACTTTAGTTGTGAATGACTTTACCTCCTCTGGGTCTAGTACCTCCCAGGTATGCACAGTTTCTGGGAATTAAAACTGTGAAGGAAGCAGAAGAAATAGGGCTCTGTCCCCAGGGCCAATAGTTGGACTATTGCTCTTAGAACACGTGTCCTATCTGGGCATGTGGTGTGACTCTCCCTGTTGGCTGAAAGTTAAATTCCTTAGATCCAGTTATAAAAGCACTTGGTCTATGCAGTGCTTAGTGTTCACCATTGTGTGTTCAGTGCCTGGGAGCTAACCTTACCAAACCTCTATCTGTGTTCCTTTCCCCCAGACCTAATCCAAAAACTGTGAGATACTCAACCCTAACACATCTATAATATAACTCTACACCTGAGACTCACAGAACATAGTGGAACAGAGGCTAGAGCAAATACTATTGTATCTCTCAACTCTCAGAAGTGAAGCTTCTTCACACAACAGAGGACAATTATCATGTTACAGAGTTCAAGACCACTAGGAAAAACCACCAGACAAAATTTCAAGATTTAAAAGAAAAAAAAAATTTTTGAGCAAGTGCTGCAACAGTGGTCTGCCAATGAAACTGCTGCAAGTTGGGAGACAAGATCCAGGCACAAGCAACAATTACCTCAACTCTAAGAATTTCCTTTTAAGTGAGGCATTATCACAGGTTTAGTAAGTTTCATGTGAGGCATAGACATGGGTTTAGTAGGTGTTTAATAAGTGAGATTACAGAAGCAGAATGAGTGACCAGTTAGTATGATAACAGTTAAACAATGTGAGGGAGGGGAGAAATGGGCCAGGTAGTGCTGAGGTTAGTCTCTTTTCTTGGATGCTTACCAAGACTTAACTGCCAACCATTGGATCATGGACCAGATGTGCTGTGGTATGTGCCCTTAGGCTAAGAATAAGTCCTGCTGACTCCTAGGACATTTTAAAATAACAGGCTGGTCAGAAATTATTTAAAATGGAGTTAGTTTAGCTACAGAAATCACAAAAGGCCACACTAGACAAAGGGTAGAGAGTCTGCAAAGTGTGTGCCCCTAGATAATATTCCTATATTAAACCTCATCCAGACTGGGCTCAAGGGCAGAAGAGCAAGTAGAAAGATTGGAAGAGTTTTCTAGGCTTCTGAGAAATGGCCCATATGAACTACACCAATGATGACATTATCTAGTTGTTCAGGGTCCAGGAACTTGATAAGGTCCCTTAATTAGACACATTTATTAAGCTGGACAGCTTATCACAGCCTCTGGTGTCAGAAAAGGAGGTTGTAGTAGTCGGCTGAGGCAGGAACAACATTCTTAAAGGGAAAGAAAAAGAAAGAAAGAAAGAAAGAAAGAAAGAAAGAAAGAAAGAAAGAAAGAAAGAAAGAAAGCTATTACTTTATTTTGGTGGAATTTTCAGTGTGTAAAATAACATCATTGTTTGCTTGCGCAGATAGCTGCAAAACAAACAAGTTATGGAAGCCAGAGTAAACAGTTAGTAGATTGTTTCACAACATTTTTGGGAAGGGGTTTCTGTGGTCAGAACTTCCTGGAATTATTTACCAGCTTCAGGCAAAGCAGGTCTTTAGGACAGCTGCCTTAACTAAAATGGAGTCACTTCATCCATTACAACATCATGCACAAGCCAGACACACACTCAATCAGACAAAACCCAGCACAGTACTTCTTTTTTTTAATTTTTATTGAGCACATTTCATACAATATTTTTTTAATTTTTAAATTCTTTTTATTTAATTTTTAAAATTTTATTTATTTTTTATGTCTATGAATGTACTGTCTGCATGTAGATTTGTGCATCCATGTTGTGCAATGCTGCGGAGGTCAGAAGAGGGTGTTGGATTCCCCTGGAACTGGAGTTCTCCTGGAATTGGAGTTACAGAGTGTTCTCAGCTGTCATGGCCATGTGGGTGTTGGGGATCAAACACGGGTCCTCTGCAAGAGCAACCGGCACTCTTAGCTGCTAGACTATCTTTCCAGCCCTCATACAACATTTCTTAATCAAATTTAGACTCATTCCCCCATCCATGCCCACCCTTCCTGCCCCCCTTCCCCCATCAGAGCTCATGGATTCTGTCATAGGCAAGTCCTGTCTTGCATCTTTTTCTCAGTCTTTTATGACATTTTCGGAGCACAGGTTTACTGTTTGGTCAGTTCTTTGAATAGGTTTTTCTCTCTCTTTTTTTATTCCCATTTGATTTTATATTATTCTAAAATATGCGTATAGCACAGCACTTCTACAACAAAAAATTTGAAACCCTGAAGAAGGAGATTGAAGATGACATCAAAAGATGGAAAAATCTCCCATGCTTATGGATTAGAAAAATTAATATAGTAAAAATGTCCATTCTACCCATATTAGTATACAGATTCAATGCAATACCAATCAAAATCCCCATGAGCTTTTTCACAGATTTGGAAAAAAATCCTTAAATTTATATGGAAAAAAAACCCTGAATATCTAAAGCAACCCTGAGCAAAAAGTGCAATACAGGGGGAATTACTTGACCAGACTTCAAGCTATATTACAGGGCTATAGTCATAAAGACAGCCTGGTACTGGCACAAAAACAGACCCATTGACCAATGGAACAAACCTGAAGATCCAAACTTAAGCTCATATAACTTCATCCACCTCATATTTGACAAAGGGGCCAAGAAAGCTCAATGGAGGAAAGGTAGCATCTTCAGCAAATGGTGTTGGCAAAACTGGATCACCATTTGTAGAAGAACAATATTAAACCCCCACATCTCACCTTGTACAAAAATAAACTCCAAGTGGATCAAAGATCTCAACCTGAAAACCGAAACCTTGAAAGTGATAGAAGAAAATTTGGCAGCAACCTACAACACATAAGTTTAGGAAAAGACTTTTTTTTCAAAGACAATTTTTTTATTGAAGCTCTGTGCAATTCACACAAAATTTCAAATTAAATATAGACCCGTGCCCCCCTCCCCACCCCCCAGAGCTCATGCATTCTGCAAATCATGTTTTTCATCTTTTTCTCACTCTCTCTCAAAATTCTTGGTGCAGAAGTTTACTAGTGTTTCTAGCAGAAGTTCACCATTTCAGTCAGTACTTTGACACAGTCTTAATGTTGTTGTTGTTGTTGTTATTATTCTTTCCAATATGCATCACTCCAAAATACGCACATATGTATGCCAAATATATCATGGGTTTTAGCATCTTCAGCTTACGATTTTTTTCTTAAGCAGAAAGATATCAGATTTGAAGGCTCCTCCTTGGCAAGCCCAAACCACCATCCATTCTGTTCTTGTGTTCCACACTGGGAACTGTATTCCCATGGTCACCAAATGAGGTCCAGTAAGCACTGAGTCCTGTCTTAATCTTCCTATACTGGTCTCCATGATAAAGCCTGGGTAGTCCAACAATGGCAGTCTATAATCTGAAGAGGCAGAAACCCCAGTAGTAGCTCAGTCCACAAGCTGGATGTCTCAGCAGTCCCCACCTGGCACTGAAGGTTTGGAGGATTCTTGGAGAGACAGGAGCCTTCAGTCCATATTGGAAGGTTGAAAAGCTGTGTCTCATGTCTTTGAAGAGCAAGAGCAGTGGCAGCCACAGGGAGCTGCACTTGCCAATAAGACGGGCAAAACAACTGTGCTCTTTTTCCTTTACTAAGATCTCAAGTTTTATACCTGAAATATAATTTCTCAGGCCTTACTATTTATTTATTTCTAGTTAAACTTTCCTTTTGGATGTTTAAGGTAACACAGTTATCCCAGACTAAACAATGTTTTGTTTTCTCAAGGTCAGTTGAAGATCTGGTCCTCAAGGTTCAAAGGTTTTTGAAGGGGGTTGAGGAGCCCCTGGCTCCTTTTGGCTTTTCAATCACCAGTTCCATCCCCTCTAGGACAAAGTCAGATCTTGCTAGACCAGGCTTCCTTTTCTGAAGCATGAGCAGACTTCTTTATAGACTGGACACTGGCTGAAGTCCCATTAGTGGACTTCCAAGGCCTCCCTGCACAGGAAGACTGATGACTCACATTTGCAGGATATTTCAAGAAATGTCCCCATGCATAGTCCCCTGGGATTTAGTTGACCTCTGAGGGCAAGGAACAAAGTTATCCCTTAAGATCCTTGGCCAAATTGGTATGGGCATTAAGTATGGTCATTAAGCATCCAGAAAGGCTAAGTTAATCCAGCCCGATACTTTTAACTACTGTGTAATATTTTAGAAAAGGCTTGGAAAAAAGCTCAAGCAGCCTTTTAAAAGAAATATTAGAAGCATTTCCATAAAATAAATACTGTGGTTAGACGTAATTTCATGACAAACTAGTTTTTTCTGCATTCCTTTGATCTTATATTACTCTAAAATATGCACACATACCCTCCTTCCACATACCAAAAATTCCTAACTCTGAAAATAAATGGTAGCTTAGTTCTAGAACCTGTTAAGGGATTCACAATATAAGAGCACAGTTGGGGGCTGGAGAGATGGCCTAGCGGTTAAGAGCGCCGACCACTCTTACAGAGGACCTGGATTCGATCCCCAGCACCCACATGGTGGCCAAGAACCATCTGAAACTCCAGTTCCAGGAGAACTCCAGTTCCAGGGGAATCCGACACCCTCTTCTGACCTCCGCGGCATTGCACGACACGGGTGCACAAACTTGCATGCAGACAGTACATTCATACACGTACAGAAATTAATAAAAATTAATAAAAAAATTAAAAAATAAATAAAATACAATAAAATAAAAAAGCACAGCTGTTTTCAGATTAGGAGGAATATAACATTAATATTGCTCAGTTTGCCTTACAACTAGTAATTGCCGCTAGCATCCACATGATGAGGGTACCATTTATTGTTGTTTCTGTGAATGTGTTACTTCACTTATCTATGATATCTTCTGTTTACCATCCATTACCTGCAAGTTCATGACTGTTGATCTTTTCATTACCACTGCATAGAACTCCCAAAGAGACTGTACCACTTTTCTCTATTCCATCATCAGCTGATGGGCACTTGGGTTGGTTCCAGCTCTTAGCTTTTGGAAGATGAGCTTGTGCTTCAGTTGGTCCGCGTGGGAATCCCATGATCTAAGGTCTGTGCCCAAGTCTCACAAGTGGGCAACGGCCCACCTCTTCATACCAAGCTAGCAGGGCGGGACTCTGCCCCACAGCCACAGAAAAAGACTTTCTTAATCAAACAGCTGCTGCACACGACCCTTCTTCTCTGAAAATAAGAACAACAGCTGACAAGTGGGAAACTCATCAGACTCAACGCTTTTGAACAGCTAAATAAAAAAACCAATCAAGGAACAGTGGAGAAACCACACAGAGGGGGAAATCTGTCAAAACACTATACATCTGATACAGCAGTAAACATCCAGAAATGAACTACTTAAAAAACAAAGAAAACAAAAAAAAAAAATAAAAAATGAGAAAAAGAGCTAAAAAATAAAAAGACTTCACAGTATGGAAGTAACAGATGGCGAGAAACATCTTAAAAAGCATTTAACATCATTAATAATAAGGGAATATAAATTAAGAACCATAATCAAATATCATCTCACTCTCAATACGACTGCTAAAGATCAACAAAACAAAAACAACCAGAATACTGGGAAAGGTCTGTGGGGGAAAGGACACTCATCCACTGCTGGTGGGACATGCAAAACTTCATATAAACCACTAGGAAAGCAGTGTGAGATCTCTTAAATCCTGGGCTGGAGGGAGGAATCATGCTAGTGAAGTAACGATAGTCCAGAAAGAAAAACAAACGATTCAATCGTATCACTCACTCTGTGAGATGCTGTCCAATTATCCCAGTGTGTAAATATTTTCTTGTGTAGGGCCCCCTGAGCTTTTGTACAAAGCAGTGTTGGCATAATGTATTTTGGACATCAACAACTAACAACAGAAAAAGGAAAAAAAAAAAAAACACCAAAAGAAAAAACGTAAATGGTAAGAAGACCACTGGGCATAAAAAACTCTCCTCTTTTCAAGCCTGTGCGAACCAGGGGACCCATAGACTCTCAGACAAATAGTGGTCCTAATTATACCTGCTCTGTGTTAATTCATCAGAAACCTTGAAGTGAGACTCTCTAAAAAGATGGAGAACCAAGCTAGTACTGACCCCCAAGCTTTATCTCTAATGTCTAGCTTCCCTAGTTCTTAGAACAGGCTATGCATGATAGTGGGATGAGAAAGGAATCATCAACATTATTTCTGCTTGTGTATTCTGCATGCTTCAAAGACTTAGAGCCTTGCAAGTTTATGCACACTGGTACAATGCTGGCACAAATGCTAAGGGACTAACCTGACACTTTATAACTTGATATCAGCCTTAGGACTACTTGCTGGATAGCTTTAGTAGTCAACTGGACAGGGCCTTGGGTTCGAGGAGAGCCTCATATGGGGAATCTTCTCCATTGACTGGCCTGTGGCCACATCTGTGGGTATATCTGTTTGTTGTCGAGCAGTGTGGGAGGGCTCTGCCCACAATGAGGGTGCCACCTTTCCTAGGCAGGGTGTGTCCAACTGTATAAGGGGCAAGCTGGACACGGGCCAGTGGGGCAGAGCCGTACAGCCATCTCCTCCATGGCCTGTGATTTATCTGCCCGGGTTTCTGCTCCTGAGTTCCTGCTTGGATTCCCCTTGGGAATAGCTGAGTGGATGAACTGTGACCCAGGAGTATTGGCTGATAATAAACCCTTTCCTTCCCCAAGTGATGTCGGTCAGGTGTTTTTGTCACAGCATTGGAACGACAAAACTTAGAACAACTACTATCTATGAATGGACACTCTGTATCAAATTTCTGCCTCCAGTGATACAGGGATCATTGTGTGGAGAGAGAGAACGGAAAAAAAAAAAAAAACGAAAAAAAAAAAAAAGACTTCACCGTGAAGGAAATAAGAGATGTCTGAGAAAACATCTAAAAAGATAATACACAATGAATAATTTCAGGAATATAAATTTAAAAACCATAACTCAAATACACATCTCACTCCAATCTCGACTGGCTAGATCAAGAAAACAAAAGACACCAAAACTACTGAGAGGTTGTGGGGGCAAGTGACACTCATCCACTGTGGTGGTGCCATGCAAACCATCATAAACCACTATGTGAAAGCAGTTGGAGAATCCATTAAAAGACTCAAAATGACGCTTACCACCTGACCCAGTCATACCATTCCTGGGGTTATACCCACAAGATGATCCTAACAAGATACCATGCACATCTATGTTTATTGTTAGCTTCTTCACAATAGGGAAAAAGTGGGAACCAACTCAAATGCCCTCAATTGATGACGGATACACACAAGTGGTACAAAAAATGTACTCCATTGCTACAGAGTACATCGTGGTAAAGAAAGTGACATTCATGAGGGTTTTGCAGGTAAATGGAGGAACATCAGAAAGCTTATTATGTAAGTGAAAAGTAACAACATGTCCCAGAAAAAAAAGGCCAAATTGTTTCCCTCATTTGTGGATGCTAACACCAATCCCAGTATGCAGAAGCAAAACTGAAGCCAACTTGTATTATTTATTTCTTTTAGCTCTGAAAGTAACTGTTGCTATTATAATGTGGAACATCTCTTAATGGCGCTTTAAAATGAGCCTACCACTATATTCAGGGACATTGTAATGTACATATATGGGTGGAAAGATATGTATTCACTTATCTAGAGTAATATAAAATTAAAGGAAAATATGAATCCTAAAATTTAGGGATAAAAATAATGAAAGAAAATTGGATTATAATATGGGTTTGTAGGAGAGAGGAAGATTATATTTAGGAGGAAGTCAGGACAAAAGTTATAGGTGTATAAGTCTCAGTTTGGAAATCTTATATTTTCATGAGTTTCATGATATGGGTTATAAGTAATGAAAAACTTAAAATAGTGTATATTGTAATGAAAATGTTAAATTATTTTAAGAAGATCAAAATGAAGTGAGTTTTCTAGATCTACCAGTGATACTGACATTTCTTAAGTTCCAGGTTTCCAGCATCTCAACACCTCTTATGGATAAAAATGATGATGATCTTGACTATCAAATAGTTACTGTACATGATGTGATTATTATCTAGGCATTATTTTGGACCAACTACAAATGGAAAGGGAACAATTAACAACATAAGGACTGTGTCAAAGAACTGATTGATATAGTTAAATTCTGCCCCAAATAAACCTCTTCCATAAGAAAACTTTAAAAAGAATGANACCCTCCTTCCACATACCAAAAATTCCTAACTCTGAAAATAAATGGTAGCTTAGTTCTAGAACCTGTTAAGGGATTCACAATATAAGAGCACAGTTGGGGGCTGGAGAGATGGCCTAGCGGTTAAGAGCGCCGACCACTCTTACAGAGGACCTGGGTTCGATCCCCAGCACCCACATGGTGGCCAAGAACCATCTGAAACTCCAGTTCCAGGAGAACTCCAGTTCCAGGGGAATCCGACACCCTCTTCTGACCTCCGCGGCATTGCACGACACGGGTGCACAAACTTGCATGCAGACAGTACATTCATACACATACAGAAATAAATAAAAATTAATAAAAAAAAAGCACAGTTGTTTTCAGATTAGGAGGAATATAACATTAATATTGCTCAGTTTGCCTTACAACTAGGTAATTAGCGCTAGCCTCCACAGATGAGGGATACCATTCATTGTTTGTTTTTCTGGAACTGTGTTACTTCACTTATCATGATATCTTCTTGTTCCATCCATTTACCTGCAACGTTCATGATGTTATCTTTCTTTACCACTGCATAGAACTCCAAAGATGTACCACATTTTCTCTATCCACTCATCAGCTGAGGGGCACTTGGGTTGGTTCCAGCTCTTAGCTATTGGGAAGAGAGCTGTGTTTCAGTTGGTCCTGGGAAATCCCTGATCTAAGGTCTGTGGCCCAAGTCTCACAGTGGCAACAGGCCCACCTTTCATACCAGCTAGCAGGGTGACTCTGCCCCCACAGCCACAGAAAAAGACTTTCTTAATCAAACAGCAGCTGCACAGAAAATAAGGACAACAGCTGACAAGTGGGAACTCATCAGACTCAAAGCTTTTGAACAGCTAAAAAAACAATCAAGGAAGTGAAGAGAACACACAGAGTGGGAGGAAATCTTCAACACTGATACATCTGACAGAGTATTAACATCCAGTATATATGAACTACTTAAAAAACAAAGAAAACAAATGACATACTCAAAAGATGGAGTAAAGAGCTAAAAAAAGACTTCACCAGTAAGGAAGTAAAGATGGCTGAGAAACATCTTAAAAAGCATTTAACATCATTAATAATTAAGGGAATATAAATTAAAACCATAATCAAATACCATCTCACTCCAATACGACTGGCTAAGATCAAGAAAACAAAAGACACCAAATACTGGAAAGGTTGTGGGGAAAGGACACTCATCCACTGCTGGTGGGAATGCAAACTCATAAACCACTATGGAAAGCAGTGTGGAGAATCCTTAAAAGACTCAAAATGAGCCTACCACCTGACCCAGTCATACCATTCCTGGGTATATACCCACAAGATGAATCCTACCACAAAGATACATGCAAAGCTATGTTTATTGTAGCTCTCTTCACAATAGGGAAAAGCTGGAACCAACTCAAATGTCCCTCAATTGATGACTGGATAACAAAAATGTGGTACAAAAAATGTACTCCATTGCTACACAGTGGTAAAGAAAGATGACATCATGAGGTTTGCAGGTAAATGGATGGAACTCAAAGCTATTATGTTAAGTGAAGTAACACAGTCCCAGAAAAAAAAAGGCAAATGGTTTCCCTCATTTGTGGATGCTAACACCAAATCCCCAGTTGGCAGGCAAACTGAGCAACTTGATTATTATATTTCTTTGTATCTGAAAGTAACTGTGCTATTATAATGTGAATCTCTTAATGGGCTTTAAAATTGACCTACCACTTATATTCAGACATTGTAATTACCATATATGGGTGGAAGATATGTATTCATATTCTAGAGTAATATAAAATTAAAGGGAAAATATGAATCCTAAAATTTAGGGATAAAAATAATGAAAGAAAATATGATATAATATGGTTGTAGAGAGAGGAAAGATTATATTTAGGAGGAAGTCAGGACAAAAGTTATAGGTGTATAAGTCTCAGTTTGGAAATCTTATATTTTCATGAGTTTCATGAATGGGTATATAGTAATGAAAAAAATAAAAAGTGTATATTGTAATGAAAATGTAAATTATTTTAAGAAGATCAAAATGAAGTGAGTTTCTAGATTACCAGTGATACTGACATTTCTAAGATTCCAGGTTTTCCAGCATCTCAACACCTCCTTATGGATAAAAATGAGATCTTTGGTTACTGATCAAAAAGTACTGGTACATATGTGACATTTATATAGGCATATTTTGGACCAATACAAATGGAAGGGAACAATAACAACATAAGGACTGGGTCAAAGAACTGATTGATATAGTTAAATTCTGCCCCAAATAAACCTCTGCAAAGAAAACTTTAAAAAGACTGAGAGAATAGGACATATATAGCAGAATGCATGAACTGGGGTGGGGTGTGGGGTAGGGAAAGGGGAATATGTCTAAATTGAACTGAAAAATGATGTATGAAATAAACAAAGCATCGATAAAGTATTTTAAAAATCTCTGAACCTCTTTAAAATATATAAACAGATGCCTTCAGGAGTCACAGTTCCCCTAATCTGCCCCGAACTCAGTACACTGCACACCAACTCTAGAGGAGGGTGGATGTCAGGCATCAAGTTCCTGAGAGTGGAGAATCAAGACTTCAGCATAAATATGCCATAAACCCATGTCTTTATAAAGTGGAAGAGAACCTGGTTTATGATCAGGAATTGAAACATGAAAGACAATCTCACAGATATCTCCAATGTTAGTGAAAGCCTGTGTCTGAATAACTCCAGGAAAATCCAGAGAGAAAGGAGGAAATCAGTTGCAAGATGTTTTTTGTATAAAGTTGTATCGTATCTATCCAATTTGTCTTTCTTCAAGTATGTTTCAAACACTGCTACCTCCTTTGTTCTATATTGACAATGGTGAGAAATGGAATGGCTCCCATTGGGAACTTAACATTTCTGATGTGCTGGTGTCATGCTTAGCTTCAGCTGTCAACCTGACACAAATCTAGAGAAATAAACTCTTTCCTCTCCAAGTTGCTTTTGATCTTGGTTTTATCACACCAACAGAGAAGAAAAATACATAAACAATAAACTAGGACATCTGGCTAAATGGCTCAGCAGGTGCCTGAGCCTGAAGACCTGAGCTCCATCCTCATGGTAGAGGAAGAAAACTGACTCCCACTTGACCTCTAAGGCCCACATGCCTGCTGGGCACACATGTCTCCACACACACGCACACAAAATAAACAAAATGTTAAAAAAGGTAAAACTTCTCACGAGATATCAATAAAGTCATGATAAGCCTCCTTCCAAATTTTCTGTTACCAGCAACATTTTCTGTCTTTTAACATCAATGCCAGTCAAATTTGGAATTGACTTTGAACAAAAGCTCCAAGCACCTGAAGATGAGCTTTGAAGCCAGGCAACAGGTGGTGAGATGTTTACAAAGTGGAGCACAGCTTGAAACTGAGCTACAGGGCTGCTGTCTTTATTACTAAATTATGAGCAATCAGAATTAAAATCAACCAGTGAGCACCATATGCAGGCCTGTTTGTGTTTGAACACCCAAATACCGAGAAGCAGATCCTTATGTATTCCTAAGCAAAGCCTGGGTGTTCAGTATGCAAACTGCATCCCTCATGAACATTTTACTGTTGCATTTTAAAAAGCAATTACTACAGAGCTTAAACTGGCCCTTTGTTTGAGGCATTGCTTTAAAATAAATCCCTCCTGACATGGACATATATAGCTTGGACTGCATTGTGCTTTAACCTCACTGTTTGGATATTCAATGCTATTTTAGATGATTCTGAAAATTTTAGTGTCAAACCACATAAATTTAAAATGTCCCTCAAAGCCATTTAGGCATTTTTCTCATTACCAATGATGAGTACAAGTCTTTTTTTGGAGGGAGGACGACCAGAGCTTCAATGTCTCATTTACCCTGGATACCGGCTTGCTTCAGTCCCAACTTGTCAATGCAATAAGGCAGCTGTTCGAGGCATCTGCCAAATCTTCCTATCTTTTCTGAGCACTGGAACTGATTGTGATTTGACACTCCAACATGCAGGCAAGCTATTCTTCCAACCCACAAATGACCATAAGAAACAAATACCAGATATTTTAATATTTCACAGTGACAATTGCCTTACGCTTGAATTCTCCGTAGTGGGGTTGGAGAGATGGCTCAGTTAGTGACTAAGGCTGCTGCAGGCTGCTCTTGCAAAGGACCCAAGTTCAGTTTTCAGAACCCAGGTCAGGGGCTTACAATCACCCAACTCCAGTTCCAGGAGTCTCAAAATAGCAATAATACAGGAAAAAAGGGAAAAGTTTAAATTTAGATAGATTATGACCCATTTGGGGCTTTTCTTTTTCTTATTTTTTTTTATAATTTCACACATGAGTATTATAGATCTCCATCCCTTCCAACCCTTCTACAGCTCCTCACATTTGTGGGCCCTGTACTCCCTTTCTACTTCCTATACTCTACTTTATTATCGTTACATACACATGCATACATACATACATACATTTATACATAAACATAATACATTTAATGTTGCTCAGACACACAGGTGTTTAGGGTTGCCCACGTTGGATTAGATTTGATCACATAACTTATCAGGGCAAGTTTTCCTGGAGAAAACTAATTTCCCCTCATTGATTGCCTATTGATCCATTTTTAAAATATACAAAAATATTAAATTCTGCATATATCTGTGAAATAATTCAGTTTATTGTTCAAGATAGACAATTACAGTGAAAACTACTTATTAGGCTATGGGAAAGTGGAAACTTTTGAAGTGATGGAAATGTGAGTGACTTAGTGGTTTGATGACTGAAGACAGGAACCCTTCCCCTGTCTGTATTAAAGACATGTAAATGTTTACATGCCAAGCACATCTCTATAAGGTGAAGTTAAACATAAGATAATTAGAATTGACAAGATATCTCAGCAGGTAAGGCCATCTGCAACTAGCATCCCTGGCACCATGAGTTCAGGTCCCAGGACACAAAGGGTGGAAACATAAAAAAAGACTCCAAGTTTCTTCTTAATTCTAAATGTGAGCTGTTGCTCACGGGGGTGGGAGGAGAGAGAGAGCGAGCACAAGAGCAAGAGAGAGAAAGACAGAGAGAGAGAGAGAGAGAGAGAGAGAGAGAGAGAGACATAGACTCACTAGACACAAATAAGGACATACTCAAAGAAAAAAATAGCACACAAAATAAACGAATGTAAAAGAATCTGTAAAATCAAAGTTGTCATTAATGACTCCAGAAGATTAAAGAAAAATTGAATTATTTTTTCACTGAAGAAAAGTAAATTTGAAGGAAAAATACAAAAAGTGTGGAATTATAATAAAATATTATAATACAAAAGATTAAATATTCGTGAAGGTGAACATTTGGGGGAAGAAATGTAGATGGTTCAAAGGTTGAGACTGAATAAATGTTTTTGCTTATTTCATTTTAATTTTTGTTGGAGACAAACTGTCTCTACATAAAGCCAGTTGACCTGGAGCTTGCTGTATAGACAAACAGGGCTGGCCTTGAAGTCTGATAACCACCTGTCTCTGCCTCCTGAGAGCTATGATTAAAGGCATGTGCCATTATGTTCAGAAAGACTGAAATTTTTAATATCGAAAAATGAAAAATGTATATTTCTAAGAAAAAAATCACCTCATTATGAAAGAAAAAGAGGCACAATGAAAAGATAATGGTAATTCCAGAGACAAGAGGGAAAATGATGGTGATTCCAGAGACAAGAGGACATCCTGAGAATGGATGGTTGGTAAGTAGTGGAAACCTATGGACCCGCCCATATTAAATATGTGCAAATGTTTGCATGTCAACCACCCTTCAATAAGGCCACGTTAAAAATGAAAGAATCAGGGCCAGGAAGATGGCTTAGCTGCTAAAGGGGTGTATTGCCAAGACTGTCTACTTGAGTTTGATACCCTAGACCTTTGTGGTAGACAGAGAAAAGGAACTCTCAATAGCTGTCCTCTGACATTCAGAGACACACAATGTTACAAGCAGAGACACAGGTTTATATGGGTGGGCACACACACTATCTAACAAAAATCTATCTATCATCTATCTATCTCATCTATCTATCATGTATCTATCTCATCTATCTATCATCTACCTGTCTCATCTATCTATCTATCTATCTATCTACCTATCTGTAAAAATAAGTAAATAAATAAACAAATCAGAATGAAATTAAAATTGTCCTAGCAACTCAAAAAGCTATAAGAAAAATGGGAGACAGTGTTTTCTCTAGGATCTCCGACCTCCCCCCCATGTGTGAATTCCACTGTGTTTACAGTGCCACCATGAGTTTCCTCCTATTAAGAGGGCTTCAAGTCCAATTAGGTAACTGTTGCTTACCCCCCACCCCCCACCCCCAGATAACAGTACCACTTCTCCACCAATAGAGGTATTGTGCTGTGCCCTTCCTTGTGCTTATTTGTCTTTAGGGCTGGGTAGGACCATTGATTGATATTCTCCCTTAGCTTGCATAGTGTCCTCCATGATTAAGAACTTCTGTATGAAATGTGCAAAAATCTCAATAAAAATATTTAAAAGGAAAATAATGGAATTATTTTGTAATGAAGAAAATTAACTTTGAAGAAAATTTTCTATGAAGGTTAGAACTTCAGTGTGAATATTTTCATCTTCAAAAAAATAAAGCTTAAGCTGGGTATGGTGGTACACTTGAGAGGAAGAGCCAGGTGGATCTTTGACAAGTAGAAGCTAAGCTTGGCTACATAGGGAGTTCCTAAAGGGCTGTGGCTCCAGGAAGACCCTGTCTCAAACATAACCAAAAACAAATCAAAGCAAACAATAGAAATAGAAAGAACTAAAAAAAACCTAAACATCAAAAACCAAACAACCCAATTAAAAGTGGGTAAGGAGCTGAACAGGAATTTTGAAAAGATGAAACATAAATGGTTGAGAAATACTTAAGAAAGCATTCAACATCCCTAGTCCTCAGGGAAAATGCAAATTAAAACCAGTTTGAGAGTTCATCTTATCTTGCTCAGAATGGCTTAGATCCTGTGCTGGATAGCTTTAGTGTCAACTTGACACAACTGGGTTGAGGGAGCCTCAATTGGGAAATTGGTTCCATTGGATTGACCTGTGGCCGCATCTGTGGAGTATTTTCTTGATTGTTGAGCAATGTGAGAGCACCCAGCCCACTATGGGTAGTGCCACCCTGGGCAGGTTGTTGTGCACCTTTTAAGAGGGCAGGCGGGTCTTCATCACTCAGTTCTAATCAGCTCCTACTAATTCTTCAGCTAAGACTGAGGCCTGCTGACCATTTCTACAGTTCTATGATGGGTTTTTGTCCGCTTGAATGGACATTTGTCTTGAGCATGCCGACACCATTGCTATAGGTTCCTATGAGCAAGGACCCAGGACCCTGTTGGACTCTATTTCTATATGGTCATGAACTCCTACCATGGGTATTACAATCTTTCTGCTCCTCTTCCCCAGTGGTCCTTGAACTCTCGGTGGATAAAGTTCAATATGGGATTTTTGTCCAAGGAACCACACTTTGCAGATTCTTATTGTCTATGCTTTGGCCATTTGTGTCTTTTTGTATTCAGACAGAGATTATTACAGTTTTCCACAACTGGCCACACACACAGATTGTTTGTGAATTTCCCAATGTAAGTGATACACCTACAATGGGACCCGACATCTGAGGCTCACAGAACATAGTGGAGCGAGTGGTAGAGGGAATATTGATGCATCTCTCAACTCTCATCAATGAGGCTTCCTCGTGAAACAAGATGATGAGCACAGGCCACAACTGGCCAAAGTGTAGAGAATAATAGACTGCAGAGTATGTGTCCCTGGTCATGACTCCATCCCTCACCCGCAGGGACCACTGCAGAAGAGGGGGGCAGAGATTCTAAGAGCCAGGTGTACTGTATGAGCATGAGGACACGGAGCTTTACACATTCCAGGGAACTTGCTCATACAGATTTATAGCAATGGTGTCAGCATGCACAAGACCCAGGCAACTCAATCAGATAAGAGCCAGCGCATAACTGGGGAAATGGGCAGGAGCCATCAACCTATGCTGAGATCTATTGGGAACTGATCATTGCTGGGCAAGAGAGAATTGATCTTCATTAAGGGAATGACACAAGATAGACTGACCAGGTTCCAGTGGATGAACTCATACCAAGGGACATTTGGGTACACAAACATGACTTGACATCACATAACATATAAGGCAGAATGTGGAAAATCCTGTTTGGGGTAGCTCCAGATTTGGTATAAATATGATTAAGATGTATTGTTTGAAATCCTAAGCATTTAATAAACACACACTTTGGATTGGCAAAACAATTTCTCAAAATGGTTTTGTCTTCCGTAGGAAAAGGTATAAATCTCATTTTTATGCTGTATTTTGTATCTTGGTTGTGTTTTAAAATGTTTTGATTTTTCATGCAAAACCTATCTGCAGGCTGTTGTGCCCAAACACCTACAGCCCCACCATCCAGTGGGGGGTGACAGGTTGTTTGTTCAATCAAGTTGATCAAATGAGTGTCCAGACTACATTGCTGTAGTTTCACCATTCACCCCAATCGCAGCCCTTACATTCTACCACGCCCCCTCTTCCGCAGGTTGTTCCCTAGGCTTAGAAAAGGGGCACAGGTGGATGAGAGGTAAAACAGTCCACTCTCTCTGGAGCTGTTGACTTGGACTCTGGTCAATTCTGGCTGTTTCCTTTCATGGGCTGACAGTTTGTCCAGGAATAACCTTTCGATCCTACTAATGAAGAACAAGCAATTAGATATATAGGTATTTAAGCAGCACTAATAGTTATGGTAGGTTACTTTAGCATAGACACATGTTTGGATATGTTAATCCATGAATTACAATTTTCCCCCCTGTTAAATATGACAGGGTCTTACTGTGGCTTATAACATCTNTTCAATATGGGATTTTTGTCCAAGGAACCACACTTTGCATATTCTTATTGTCTATTGTTTTGGCCATTTTGTGTCTTTTTGTATTCAGACAGAGATTATTACAGTTTTCCACAACTGGCCACACACACACAGTTGTTTGTGAATTTCCCAATGTAAGTGATACACCTACAATGGGACCCGACATCTGAGGCTCACAGAACATAGTGGAGCGAGTGGTAGAGGGAATATTGATGCATCTCTCAACTCTCATCAATGAGCTTCCTCATGAAACAGATGATGAGCACAGGCCACAACTGGCCAAAGTGTAGAGAATAATAGACTGCAGGTATGTGTCCCTGGTCATGACTCCATCCCTCACCCGCAGGGACCACTGCAGAGAGGGGGGGCAGCAGATTCTAAGAGCCAGGTGTACTGTATGAGCATGAGGACACGGAGCTTTACACATTCCAGGGAACTTGCTCATACAGATTTATAGCAATGGTGTCAGCTGCACAAGACCCAGGCAACTCAATCAGATAAGAGCCAGCGCATAACTGGGGAAATGGGCAGGAGCCATCAAACTATGCTGCTCTATGGGAACTGATCATTGCTGGGCAGAGAGAAGTTGATCTTCATTAAGGGAATGACACAAGATAGCTGACAGTCCAGTGGATGAATCATAGGGACATCTGGGTCACAAAACATGACTTGACATCACATAACATATAAGGCAGAATGTGGAAATCCTTGTGGGTATTGGGGTCAGATAGATGGTTTATAAATATGATTAAGATGTATTGTTTGAAATCCTAAGCATTTAATAAACACACACTTTGGATTGGCAAAACAATTTCTCAAAATGGTTTTGTCTTCCGTAGGAAAAGGTATAAATCTCATTTTTATGCTGTATTTTGTATCTTGGTGTGTTTTAAAATGTTTTGATTTTCATGCAAAACCTATGCCAGGCTGTTGTGCCCAAACACCTACAGCCCCACCATCCAGTGGGGGGTGACAGGTTGTTTGTTCAATCAAGTTGATCAAATGAGTGTCCAGACTACATTGCTGTAGTTTCACCATTCACCCCAATCGCAGCCCTTACATTCTACCACGCCCCCTCTTCCGCAGGTTGTTTCCTGGCTTAGAAAAGGGGCACAGGTGGATGAGAGGTAAAACAGTCCACCCTCTCTGGACTGTTGACTTGGACTCTGGTCAATTCTGGTGGCTGTTTCCTTTCTGGGCTGACAGTTTGTCCAGGAATATTTTGAAAACATCAAAATAAATAGTGATATTTGTGTTATATATTGAAACAAATATTTGGTACATAAGACTTTTAAATTCATATCAATTAAATGCAAGTATAATAATTCCTCTTTGTAATTTTGGTTTTCCCTACTAGCTAATAAATTTCATCATCTAGAAAAAAAATAAGAGGGCAGACTGGGCATGGGCCAGGGGAGCAAGCCAGTAACCAGCACTCCTCCATGGCCTGTGCTTTAGCTCCTGCCTCCAGGTTCCTGCCCTGAATTCCTGCCTTGGGCTCCCTAAGTGATGAACTGTGACCCAAGAGATGTAAGCTGGATAAACTCTTTCCTCCTCAAGTTGGTGTGGGTCACAGTCTTTCATCACAGCAATGGAAGAGAAACTAGAACAGAAATAATGTGGTGGTTTGAATGAGAGTGTCCCCCATAGGTTTTAAGTATTCAGACATTTTGTCTCTAGTTGATGGCACTGTTCTTGGAGGTCTTAGAAAGTGTAGCCTTGTCCAGCAATACTTCCTCCAGGAAGTATGTCACTGGGGGACAGGCTTAGTGAGTTTAACAAGCCGTTTGGTCTCCAGTTGCTCTCTCTGCTTCCTGTGCTCATTGCGAGATGTGAACCTCAGCTTGCTGCTCCAGCTCCTGCCACCATGCCTCCTGCCACAATGGACTCTGATTCCCTGGAACCGTCAATCATAAACTCAAATAAACTCTTCCTTTATACGTTCCCTTGGTCATGGTGGTTTATCACAGCAGCAGAAAAGTGACTAATACAGATCCACAGAAGAAACAGAAATCAATGTTTGCAAGGATGTGGGGAATGGGGACCTCTTCTCCACTGCTGGTGGAAGTGCAAACCTGTGCAGCCACTATGGGAACCAGTGTGGAGTTTCCCAAGAAAGCTGAAATAGAACTATCTCTAAGCATTCCTGGTATGTACCAAAAAGCTCCCTATCCTTATACAGAGATACACTCCTACCACAGTCATGGTTACCATTTTCACAATACTCAGGAGATGGAAACAACCTGAATACCTATCAAATGATGAATGTAAAATAAACATATGCTACACTTACCCAATTTAATACTATTCAGCTTTCATAAACCCAAAATTATTTAATTCACAGTTCAATGGACAGAACTGAACATAATCATTTTGAGTGAGATAAGCCAGACCCAAAAGACAAACATCACATTTTCTCTGACATAGATGGATGCTAGCTTTGAATATATATATATATATATATATATGTATATATATACATATATTCATATCAATCCAGAGAAGTCAGGAAAGAAAATGGGAACAGAGATAGAATGTAGCAATATAAAGGAGCAACAGGCATATTAGGGTAGCAAGGGTTAAATGGAGTGAGGAATGAGAGCAAAAGGAAGAGGATGGAATGTGGGAAGGGATAATTTACAGTAAAAAAAAAAAAATAGAAAAATCCATATGGAAACCTACCACTATAGAACCCTCTTGAGGTAAGTATACATTATGAAAGGAGTAACCAAATATTTTTTAATTATGTGTTGGTGGCCTGTCCATATACAGGTGAATGTATGTGACCACAGATGGCAGTGGAGGCCAGAGGTGTGGGATTCCCATGGACACAGAGGTACAATCAGTTGTGAGCTGACCACCCCAAGCACTGGGAATGGAAATCTGGCCCTGCAGAAGAAAATTATGTGCTCTTAAATGCTGAGCCATCTCTTCCACCCCCATTCCTACATTTTAACCTAAGAAGATAAATTTAATTCTTTGAGAAGCGAGTACTAATGTGGGATTCGGCTTGTCAGAAACTTACATAATAAACCCATGTAAAAGGTTAAGTAGGGATGTGTATAGCAGCATTCAGATCGTAATTCAGCCTTAACGACCAAGAACAAAGTGAGAGGATTCAGTGGGAATAACCTCAATAGAGGTCTGAAAAATCAGATCTAAGCCATACTGATACCACAGAAAAAAGAAAAGGCAGGACTGCTCAGAATTTGTGCACATTTGTAACAGAGAGCATCAAATGATCCAAATGTTGAGTGGCATGTGGGTAGTTAGCTTATGGTGTGTCCTTACAATGAAATATTACTTACAAACAGGAGGAAAATATACTAATCTGTGAGAGCATGGGTGAATTTCTGCACTTCTGTGCTGAGTGAATACAGTTTGAGATGTACCTTGGTGTGCTAAGGAGTTTCAAGACATTCCCAGATTCCCCAAAACAATCCTAGGGATAGAAATTCCATCAATGACTGTGTAGGCCAGGACTCACATGGGACTTGACTAGAAAGGATCAGAATAAAATACTGAAAATCGATTAATGGAAAAGCATGTGGATGTACACATTCAGTAGCTATTGAACTATACTCAAACTGATTACAGTTTACTTATTGTAAATTGTATATATATTTTTGGATAATTTTAGTTTCTATTTGAACACTCTTGTAGTGGGAATACCTTGTATTTCCTGTATCAATAGCGTTCAATAAATCAGGTGGTACTAGACAATACTTTTCACATTTTAACCCTTAGAAAAGAATACTCTTAATTTATATTAAGGTGGCTATTATTATGTGAATAAAGCAGCTGAGATCCAAGAATATGGTTATCTCACCCAATCCCACACTTTCTGTTGAGCTAAACTAATAGGATATCAAATATTAAGAATTTCTACACTTTCAGGTCACCTCATGCTTCTTTCTACACCTGCATAACAATCCAGGAAACCCTTTCAACCATAAGCTTAGATGATGTGGACAGTTCAAAAGGAAAATTGAATCTGATATCCTAAAGTGCTTATCACTATTTTGATTCTTAGTCTTCTAATTTAAGTAACCCACTGTGCAGTTATATTAATAACAATGCAGTATTGGTGAATTGATAAAACTCCATTCCCCTTCTGAGTTGTTCATTAATAAATTCATAACATAGCTTCTCTGAACTTTTGTCTCATCAGCGATTTCTGAGAGTCTTTAATACACTAAAGAGAGTTGCAAAGGTAATAGAAATAAAATGGGTTTTCAGGAGAGATTTGGAGATAGTTAGAGTCATTGATTTAGAAAGACAATACTGTGCTACAGGAGGTTTCCAAGGAGCTTAGGAATAGCTGGCTTTGTGCACGCTCCTCAGGAAGGGAAACATCGTAAAGACAGATGATCATAAGGAGGAAAATGCAGATCAATACACTTAGAATTAGAAAAGGGAGCAATTTAAAAGTGGATGTCAGAGTAAACAGGAATCAAGTGATTTATATAAACTGAGGTAATGTGTATATATTTTTTCTGTTCCACTGAAGAGGCAAATAATTAACACTAAAAGATTTAGAACTTACAAAAAGATAGTCCAAAAGGCAAGAAATGAACATATGCTGTCTCGAATCAAGTTTCATCAACATCAATAAAGCTCTGTTATTAATATAACAGGATAGTGGGTTACTAAAATTGTAAGGCTGAGACTCAAATAAAAGGAAACGCCTAAGTAATGGGCTCAGAATGTTGATGCGCCTGTCTTTTATGTGCTGGTCTTCCCCTTTATCTTTGATGAAGTTATCCAAGGGATAATCCAGATTAATGATGAATAACTGTCAGTCACTATTTTATCTGAATACTCTTTGATTTAAATTCTTTTTTAAAGTAGTTTTGGGGGCTGGAGAGATGGCCTAGCGGTTAAGAGCGCTGACTGCTCTTACAGAGGACCCGGGTTCGATCCCCAGCACCCACATGGCGGCTGAGAACCGTCTGATGAAACTCCAATTCCAGGAGAACTCCAGTTCCAGGGGAATCCGACATCCTCCTCTGACCTCCGCGGCATTGCACGACACGGGTGCACAAACTTGCATGCAGATATTCATACACATACAGAAATAAATAAAATTAATAAATTTTTTTAAAAAATAAAGTAGTTTTGATTAACATATAAAAGATTTCACTGTTATGTTTTTATGCATAATTATTTTTTTTTTACCTGTCTGCTCATTACCCTCTCTCAACACCATTCTCCCTCTTCTGGGCCCCTTTCTCCCTCCAGAATAATTCTTCTGCCTGCTTTCATGAGTATCCAGATTCATATGGGAAGCATCCATTTATATTGCGGTGACATTGAGTTTGCATTTAAATTCTGATATATGTATTTCTAGACATAAGACACTCTATTGAGAAACAATTCCGAGTAAATCAATTTACGTTTGTTTTCATCTACAATGTTATCCATCCCCTGTATAGTCAAGTGGAACTTAAACACTTCAACTTTGAATGGTTTGCTGAAGATAAACACTGCTGACATGGAAAATATCCCATATAACCTGGTCTGATTTAGCTGCAGAATGTATTTTACTACATACAGGTTAGGTTGAATGCTGTAGAATTAACATCCTTTTTACACTCCTATTACATTGGTTATGGTTATTGCTTCCTCATTCCTTTATTCTAGTCTACAAAGAATAGTTATTTAATTAATTGGTCAGATTCTAAAATGTTCTTTGACTAATTCTGGCCACGTATTTTCAACTATATGACCTGATAAACAATTTTCCCTATACAGTGAGATGGTATCTATTATCAACTATTTCACTTCCAGGTTTGACCTTTTTCTTTAATCCATGTTGTAATACGTGAAACACAGATTTGGAATTTGGAAAGTTATTTTTATTTCCCAAGATTTATACTTCTATAACTTAATTTGTAACCGCAGATTCCAAAACTATAAATTGTACTATTTTTAGCCTATATCAAGTTGTCTTATGAGTTAAAAGTATATTGAAATCAAAGTGTCATTATTTCTAAATTCCATGGTGTCATAGCTACTTTACTTTTGCTGTGATAAATTACCATGACAAAAGCAAAGTATAGAAAGGAGAGTTTATTTGAGCTTATGGTTCCAGAGGGTTAGATTCCATAGTGGTTGGGGAGGCATGGTTGCAAAGATGGGCAATAGAAAGCTGAGCACTCACATCTACAAGCAAGCACAGAGAGCAGAGAGGGACTGGAGATCCACAGGAAATAAGGAGAGTTGACAAATGGAGCCTCATCAAACTCAAAAGCTTCTGTACAGCTAAAGAAACAATCAAGGAAGTGAAGAGAAAACCCACAAAGTGGGAGGAAATCTTCACCAGTGATTCATCTGACAGAGCATTAACATCAAGAATATATAGACTACTTAAAAAACAGAAGTAAGAAAACAAAAGACCTACTCAAAAGATGGAGTAAAAAGCTAAACAGAGGCTTAACCAGCAAGGAAGTAAAGATGGCTGAGAAACTTCTTAAAATGTGTTTGACATCATTAATAATTATGGAAATACAAATTAAAACCACTCTCAGATATCATCTCACTCCAATATGGCTGGCTAAGATCAAGAACACAAAAGATACCAAATGCTGGAGAGGTTGTGGGGAAAGTGGAACACTCATCCACTGCTGTTGGGAATGTAAAATGTGCCTACCACCTGACCCAGCCATACCACTCCTGGGTATATACCCACAAGACTCATCCTACCACAAAAATACATGCACACCCATGTTTATTGCAGCTCTCTTCACAATAGTGAAGAGCTGGAACTAACCCAAATCCCCTCAACTGAGGAGTGGATGACAAAAAATGTGGTACACTACACACCATAGTAGTACTACTCCAGGGTAAAAAAGATTAAATCATGAACTTTGCATGTAAATGGATGGAACTCAAAGCCATTATGCTAAGTGAAGTAACACAGGGAATGGTCTCCCTCATTCCTGGATGCTAACACCAAATCCCCAGGTGAAAGGCAAGCTGAAAAATATTATTGTTGTATTTCTGTTTATCTGAAAGCAACTATGTTGTTACAATGTGTGATGGTTAATCCTGGGTGTCAACTTGACTGGACTAAGGAACAAATAAGAGAGAAAAGGATCTTCGGATTGGACTACCTCAAACCCAGATGGCCCACCCCAAAGGTGGCATTACCTTCTGCTGGCAGGCAGTATAAAGCCATGGCAGAGAATCGGTCCCTTTTTTCCTGTGTTGCCTCTCTCTCACTGGCGAGTTTGTCTTGCTGCTGTGATCAACTCTGCGGATCCCAGCATGTACAGAGACCAGCAGATCTCCCAGAATCCATCAGGCCTTCAGCACCAGATTGGGATTACTGAGACATCCAGCCTTGCATACTGAGAAGTTCCCTGGATTCTCAGCCTCTCCAGTGTGATGCGGCTGCTGTTGGACTCCTTAAACTCTGTGACATGAGCAAACCAATAAATTGCATATAGCTATATATTCGTCCTGTTGCTTCTGTTTCTTTAGAGAACCCTGACTAATACACAATGTAAATCTCTTAATGGGCTCTAGAATCCATCCACCACTTACTTTCAGATTCTGTAATTACTGTATATGAGTAGAAAGTATATATTAATATTTTAGAGTAATATAAAATTAAAGGAGGAAAATGTGAATTCCTAAACATAAAAAAAGATGGAGTGGAAGATGCAGGACATTTATGGCAGAATGCATGATCTGGGGTGGGGACAAGGGAAAAGAGAATATATCTAAACTGAACTGAGAAATGATGTCTGAAATACATAAAACCTCAATAAAAGCAATATATATATATATATATATATATATAGAAGAGAGAGAGAGAGAGAAGAGGAGAGGAGACGAGAGAGAGAGAGAGAGAGAGAGAACACTCAAAAACCTCCCCAGATGAAATTGCTTCCTCCAGCAAGTCTCCTCTAAAGTCCTAACCTCCAAAACAGCACCACCAACTGGGGACAAAATGTCCAAATACTTATAGACTATGGAGGACATTCTCATTCAAACCCCACCACATGTGGCTCACCACATTTTTAACTTGACAATATTTTTCTGAGTTTTCAGCATTCTCATTCAAGGTGGAAGATGTAAAAAAAAAAAAAGCAAAAGAAAGCAATGAAAAATGTAAGGTTTTACTTATCATAAACAGTAGAACTAATACTTTTTATCACTGATAAATCAGATGTTAAAGGGGATTTTTTTCAGGCAAAATTTATTGAGAGTCAAAGAACTAACCCTCAGGATCCTTAACTCTAAACAGTAGCCCATCACAAACTTCCTAAGTTGTTAAAGGAGCTGAGACCACATTCCGATGTGTCCCCTTTTAAATCTAGGAATTCAAGAAAGCCCAAGGAGTATAGCAAGGAAGAAAATTTTGTTCAAAAGTAGCTCACACCTTCCCAACTCCTCAGCAAAGGTGCTCTATAGGCAAAGGACCAAGTCTTTGACTGGTAGAAGTGGCAGAGTTTGCTGATATGCAAGATCAGGTTTCCCGGGATTCCTGAGGTAAAGGAAGTTTCAGTGTTTCTGAAGGCATGGCCACAGGAGAAACACTGAGTGAGGTCAGAAGTGCTGCCTGCAGGCTTTAGCGATGTCGGTCCGAGGAGCCTGGGTTTTTAACACCAAGTACCCATGTGTCGAAGTAGGAGTCAAGTGGCCAACTAGGATAGAAACAGCATCCTGGTTCAGGAAACCTGGATAAGGAAACTGCCACCTAGACAGAAAGTTACGCAAGGCTCCCAACACCAGGTTTGTTCTCTCTCCTTCTTTTCTGTCCCTTTTCCTTCCTTTCTAACATGGTCCAATCTGTAACACTGTTAGGTGTGATAGAGATGAGGGATAGGAAAGAGCTGTGACTGGCTGTGGAAAGTGTAGTTTTCTATATACCCAATGATCTTTGAAAAATCTGACAAATCAATAATTTTCGAGAAGTTGTTTAATGCTTAGAAATGAAAACTGTCTCTTAAACATAAAATTTATATTCTATAACTATTCTATAACTATATTTGGTTGTATACTTAGTTTATGCTTAGTATGAAATACAAACATGTATCCCAGATAACACAGGGCTATCATTAAGCAGTGTAGACAGACCACAGAAAATGTATCTAACAGGACACCTGCCATGACTATATTCCACACTCATCTCCATCCTTGCCTTTTCCTCCATTTTCCAATATCTGAACATGATAAACTATGCTCCCATTAAGCATTTCTCCAACTTCTGAATACCTCATGGAAAACTGGGTAGCAGAAAATGTAAAATTAGAATATTATTCCCTTCTAACTCTTTGTGTTAATTACTTGTCTTATGGCCCTGACCACACATCTGACCAGGAGCAAATTCAAAGAGGAAGGATGCATCTTAGTTCACAGCTTGGGAGATGCCATCCAGCACGACAGGGGAGGCATGTCTGTAGGAGCATCTCATTAGAAGAAGAAATGTAGAGAGGCAAGAAACTGGGGCCGTGTACAGTCCCTTAAACATCGCTCCCACCTCCACTGGCCAGTGATCTAATTCCTAGTCTCTCAAAACAGTGCTACCAGATCACATCCCAAAGGAGCCTATGGGTGACATTTTACATTCTACCAATGATACCTTCACATCCTGTAGACAGAGTCCTGAAGGCTTGTTACCTATGTGTTCTCAAAAAGCCTCATGTTCTAAAGGTTCAGAGTTTGCTCAATGTACTGATATTACCATGTTGAGACTTTTAATAATTTTATTATAATTTTAGACTTGTACGTGTGTTATCTATGTGGTGTCCATTTGGAAAGTTAAGCCTGAATACAGGCAGAGATTGTAGTCATGTGGATAATACAAACAGATAAAGTAAATAAATAATTTTATAGTGTATCCATGCATAAGCAAGTGGTTCTTACCAGAACAGTAGCTACATCATGGACACTTCTTGGTCCATGCACACTGTCACTGCACTTCAGAAGCCAGAATTTTCCATCAGGCACTTGCCTGTCATCGCTATGATTCTTGCTGACCGCTTGTGCACTGTAAGTCCACCTGACTTTTGTGCTCATGAAGTACTATAAACACTGTGAGGATCTGATGATAGTGAAAAGAGGAGACAGCAAAATTCCTCACCCCACACAAGAGAACAGTGTCAAATAATATCCAGGTCTTCGGGGGCTTAGAACACTTCTCTGAGACCAGATTAATTTCCCAAAGAAGACACCTATGCTTGAAGAATTTCACTGTAGATAAATAAGAACCATGGTCTGGAGGAATGAATGTTAGAAGGATTCTACATGCACAAATTTCATGGTCCGCTCTATCAGAAAATTAACCAAGTTCCTCTTGGGAATAGAGTAGTTATTCTGAGGGGACACAGTACAGCAGTAAATCAATAAATGGTATTGTTACTTGACTTTTAACAGCATGAAACTTCTAAAGGTCCAGCTCAGAATAATGGGTAGTTAAATTTGTGTGACCTTTATGTTTCTAAAAGGAGCTATGACGACTCCTTAAATACCAGTAACTGGTAGAGGTCATAATTGGCACTTATACAAGTTATGTATGATTTTTCCTTCAATATTAAGAATTGAACCCAGGACCTCCTGTGTGCTTAACTAAATTCTCAATTCTTTTCTCACTTTTCATTTTGGGACAGGGTCACACAAATACTTCCTGGAACACATATCCCAGCATCTTATAGGTGAATATGAGTAAAATTTTTTAAAGAGAGATATGTTGTCTTTTGCACTGACGTTCGTCATATCCTTTGAGCAATTTAATTCTCCAGTTAATTTGGAAGTGTTTTCCCATGCTTTATCTAATGCTGTATTTGAAATAACTATGAAAATTTAGGTAGAACTGGTATCAATAGTGTCACATGCTTGAGAAACAGGGGTTTAAGAATATATAACATAAACAAGATAGATCGAATCAGGAGTAACCCAGGTACACTACATTATTTTGGTTCTGTAAGCCCCCTTCAGTATGGGCTGCAGATGTAGCTCAGATGGTAGAGTGCTTGCATACAGTGCACAAAGCCCTGGGATCAACCCTGCACCACATTCATGTGGAATAGTCTGCCAATGCTGGTACTCACGGACTGAAGCTAAATGAATCAAGAGTTCCAATCTGTCCTTAAGGCCATCATATGACAACATTTCTGAAGCAGAGACTTATATATCCCTATTAACATACTAGGATGGCATAGATAACATTGAACTTACTCTTATATACAAACTGAACACCTCTAATCTGAAAGTCTATTATCTAAAATGTCCCAGGCCCAACTTTTTAAATATTGAAAATATGATTTGACAATGGAGTTTTTCTAAATTGATATCATGTGATGGGTGACTTGGTTTATAAAACATACTCTGCAGAAACCACCTCTGGTTTCCTCATATAGCATATGTGTAAAACAAATGAACTTGTGCTTATACTTGAGGTACATTCCCACCCTACCTCAATGCAGCTGTAAAAATGTTCTAAAAAATCCTCGAAAATCTGGGCTCCAGGAATATTTGTACCTAAGCACATTGTCGAGGAGCCACTCAACCTGGATTATGTGACTGACACATGGTGTAGCCATCCTGTATCCATCAATGTAGCCCAATATCAGACACAGGACAGTCAAAAGAAATAAAAGCAGCCTCCTCCCTCCCAAGTGCTACATTAAAACATTCACTACTGTCTGCAATTATTTTATATCATTTAAAGGCCCTTTAAAACTCATTTCATTCTATATTTATGATAGTTATTGAAATAGTTGAACCTAATATCAGCAAAGTACAAAATACCATATTTAAAGCATGGATAGTTCAACATTTTTAAGTGAGCCCGTAAAAAGTCTTCTCTGTGGTTCCTGGAAACAGCTATTGCCAGAGCACTCGCAGATGCCTAGATCTGTAATCTTCAGTTAGAAGATAATTTCAGAGACAATAATAACAGTTATAAAGAATCAAGTGCTATTATTCAGAAAGCATAAACATTAATTTCAAGAAAAACATCATTTTTCTATTAAACGACCCTTGTAAAGTAAACATAAACTAAAATGGAAAAAAATATGTGATTTTTGTGGTGTTTAAAAGAATAAATCTCTAGCAAATTAATATACATAGATTCTAATTAAATTCAACTACCATAGACAAAGAGCTTCAAATCCATTTTGCTTTAAAAACACTGGCAAAGTAAGCATGAGATTGATTTAATAAAATTCCTAAAATTGATTACTTATGGAGAATTAGCAAATAAACAGAATTTCCATTTAAATAAGTGGGATTTATTTTGGAGGAAGATAATTATAAATTGCTAAAGATAATCTTTCAGTACTTCCCACACTGTAAGGAAGACCTTGGACAAGCTGAAGTGTTCCTGGCATTGTGCTGGTCTGGAATGTCTGAGCTCCAGAGAAGACTGTCAGACTTTCCTAGAGCGAGCAACCACCCTTCTGGATGGCCAAAAGCAGCACTGTAAATGAGCATTATATTAGGTGCTAATGAAAGCACAAAGGGAAATGGAGGCTGTCAGTCATTGAGGAAAGAAAGGCACACTTTAAGTATTGTGCCACTTCAATAGTGCCATGCGTTTAAATCCTTCAAATTAGATAGCAAGCCATGGGGAAAGGGGGTGCCAAGGGAATGTATTGCAATGCCAAGTAAGCTTAAATTGGGCTGTGTTCAGCAAATCAGTTAAAAGCAAAGCTGCCCATGGAACGCGGAAGGAATGTCCACAGAGACGGTGGCAGGACACCTGCCTGTGGACAAGAAGACTTTGAAGGACAGGACACAGATGCATTTTCTACTCTGAATAATGACTTTCTACTCTAGAGAAATTTAAATACGGTATGAATAACACTGGATCATTCTGTCCATTGCTATAAGAACCGAAGCCAAATACGGCTAACAATGTCCGAGTTTCTGGCTTTAGTCTAGTTAATAAAGAGAAAACAGAAAGACAAGATGGCAGTAGTACACGGCAAAAGATCCATTCTGAACATACTTGTAAATCCATGCGCAGTCTGTCCAAAGAAAGCAGTTAAGGAACAGTCCTCCAGTTTAACCTGAACAAAATAACGGAAATTTCCATTTACTGAAAGCAAAGACAGGATTAGCAAGCTTATGGGCCTTCAGAGAGATACAGTGCAGCTTTTGCATGGCAAACTTGAAATACATATTAGAAACTCAAATTGGACTGTCGCAAGCAATTTTATATTATATTCTGAAGCTCAGAATTCTACCTAGCTGTCCACATTCCTGGGAGCTCCATTCGGGCCATTTTTTCCTTTAGTCCATAGGAGAAAGACTTTTTCACATTACACCTTTAGTCTTCAAAACCATTTCTTTTTTTTTTCCTCTTTCAATAATTTTTATTTATATGATACTTATATGTCTGCTATAATTTTATATTTACAAATATACAGATTTTAGTCAGTCTCACTATTAAAATGTAATGCAATGCTAGTGTAACTGATTGCAGAATTATGGTTTCAGGAAGACAATGAAAGTAAACTTTAGTGTATCCCTCATATACTGTTTTATTATTTACTCATTTATTCACTGAAATTTTCATACATGTGAACAATGTATCTTGATAATTTCTACCTCTAAAACTCTCCTGGGTCTCCCTCATCAGACATTCCTTCCAACTCCATGTCCTCATTTAATAATTATTTTTTAACCCACAGTGTTGAGTTAGTGTGGCCCTATGTGCATGGGAATGGAATTTACTACATTTAAAAAAAATCTAAAACCTTTGACATTACCCAATGATATTTTCTAGTCATAAATATCAATGACCTGTTATTTGAAAATATATCATTAAGTTTTAATTCAGTATTGCTTCATCTTCATTAGCTAAAATAAAAATTTATCCCAAACACTTTTAATTTGAGGGGTTTTTGTAGTTTAAAGAAGAGATTTATTCTTTCTCATAAATCTTAGATCTTAAGATAGTAGAGGCATAAACTTCAAGCTGTATCTGAAGTAGCATCAGAAGATGTGGTATTGTTTTCACTAAAAAATTACCCACCTTGACTTACATATAAGGGTTTGGTGTTAGGATCCACAAATGAGGGACATGATAGGTAGTTTGTTTACTTGTGATTATATTACTTCACTTAGTATAACAGCTTCTAGTTCCATCCATTTACCTGCAAATTTTATGATGTGGTCTTTCCTTATCCCTGCATAGAACTCCATTGTGCAGATGTACCACAACCACATTTTAATTATCTACTCTTTAATTGAGGGATACCTGGGTTGGTTCCAGCTCTTCACTATTGTGAAAAGAGCTGCAATAAACATGGTTATGCATGTATCTCTGCAATTGGATGACTCTTTCAGGTGTATACCCAGGAGTGGTATGGCTGAGTCAAGTGGTAGATGCATTTTGAGCCTTTTAAGAGTTCTCCACACTGTTCTCCACACTGGGCATTCCCACCAGCAGTGAATGAGTATTCCCTTTCCCCACAGTCATTCCAGCATTTGTATCATTTGTTTTCTTGATCATAGCCAGTCTTACTGAATAAAATGAAATCTTAAGGTGGTTTTAATTTGCATATCCTTAATTACTAGCAATGTTGAACACTTTTTGAGATGTTTCTCAGTCATCTTTACTTCTTCATTGAAGTCTGTTCAGCTCTTTGCTCCATCTTTTGAGTGGGTCATGTGTTTTGAGGGGTAATTTATATACTCTGGATGTTAAACCTCTTGTCAGATGTATCACTGGTTAAGATTTCCTCCCACTCTGTGGGTTTTCTCTTCATTTATTTGTTTCTTTTTCTGTTCTCTTCATTTATTTGTTTCTTTTTCTGTACAGAAGCTTTTAAATTTAGTGAGGTCCAATTTGTCTATTGTTGACCTTATTTCCTGTGCAACTGCAAAGTCTTTTCCTACCCCTATATCTTGTAGGCTATTTTCAATGTTTCCTTCTATCGTTTCCAGAGTTTCAGGTTTCACATTGACCTCTTTGATCCATTTGGGGTGGAATTTTGTACAGGGTTAAAGGTAGGGTTTAGTTTTGTTTTTCTACAACTGGTTATCCAGTTTTGCCAGCACCATTTGCTGAAGATACTTTCTTTCCTACACTGAGTCCTCTGGACTCCTTTGTCAAATATGACGTGGCTGAAATTGCATGTGCTCAAGTTTGGATCTTCAATTTTGTTTCATTGATCTATGAGTTTGTTTTTGCAGCAGTACAATGGTGTTTTTTGACTGTAGCCCTGTAGCATAGTTTGAATTCTGTTATAGTAAAAGCCCCCTGCACTAGTCTTTTTGCTCAAAGTTGCTTTGGCCATCATGGGTCTTTTGTTATTCCATATGAATTTTCAGATATTTTTTTTCAAACAAACCCAGCACTGCTGATAAATGGTCTCAGTGCACAATCGTGACCATTTGTCTGGCATGCAGTCTTGCCAATCTGACTACAGTCTAAGAGAGAACCTTTTTTTTTTTAATTTTATTTATTTTTGTATGTGCATGAATGCACTGACTGCATGTAGGTCCGTGTACCCATGCAGTGCAATGCCGCAGAGGTCAGAAGAGGGTCTCAGATTCCCCCAGAACTGGAGTTCCCCTGGAACTGGAGTCAAAGACGGCTCTCAGCTGCCACGTGGGCACCGGGGATTGAACCCAGGTCCTCCGCAAGAGCAGTCAGCACCCCCAACTGCTAGGCCATCTCTCCAGCCCCCGGAATTTTTTTTCTAAATCTATGAAGAAAGTCATAGGGATTTTGATTGGGGTTGCATTGAATGTTATAATATTTTGGGTAGGATGGTAATTTTTACTATATTAATGCTTCCAATCCATGAGCATGGGGAGCCTTTTCATCTTCTGGTGCCTTCTTCAATCTCCTTCAAAGATTTAAAATTTTCATTGTAGAGATCTTTAGTGTCTTTGGTCAAGTTTGTTTTGAATTATAATTTTAGGCTATTATGAACAGAAAGTTCTCCCTATATTGCTTCTCCAATTGCTTGTTGTTGGCATAAAGAAAGGCTAGTGATTTTTCTAGGTCAATTTTGTAACTTGCCACTTTACTTAAACTGTTAATCACTTATAGGAGTTTTCTGGTGGAATTTTTGGTGTCCCTTAAGTATACTATCATGTCATCTGCACAAAGGGATAGTTTGACCTCCTTCTTACCAATTAGTACTCCTTTAATTTCCTTTTTTTGTCTTACTGCTCTAGCAAGAGTTTCAAGTACTATACTGAAAAGGAATGGAGATAGCAGGTAGCCTTGCTGGGTTCCTGACTTTAAGGGGAATGCTTCTAGTTTTCCCCATTTAAAATACATTGTCTCTGGGTTGGTCATATATGACTTTAATTATTGAAGAATGTTCCCTTCAGTCCAATTCCCTCTAGGACTTTAAACATGAAGACATGTTTGAATTTTATCAAAGGCTTTTTCAACATAAATTGTGATTAACATGTGGTTTTTGCCTTTCAGTCCATTTATGTGCTTTATGACATTTACTGATTTTTGTAGGATCATACAGAATTTCTGTTGAACCATACTTGCATCTCTGGTAATAAATACAACTTGATCATGGTGTATGATCTTTTTGATGTTTGCGAGTATGTGGTTTGCCAGTACTTTGTTGAGAATTTTTGAATCTAGGTTCATTAAAGAAATGGTTCTATAGTTTTCTTTTTTGGATGTATCTTTGTCTGGATTTGGTATTAGAGTAATGCTGGATTCATGGAAGGAATTCAGATTTCCCTCTGTTTCTCTCCTTTTGTTTCTTTTTGTTTGTTTTTGGTTTTGTTATTTTTTATTTGTTCTTTATGTGTATGAATGTACTGTCTGCATATAGGTTGTGCACCCCTGTCGTGCAATGTGGCAGAGGTCAGAAGAGGGTATTGGATTCTCCTGGAAGTTAAAGATGGTTCTTCACCACCATGTAGGTGCTGGGAATTAAACCCAGGCCCTCTGCAAGAGCAGTAGGTATTAACCACTGAGCCATCTCTCCAGCCCCCATTTCTATCCTTTTGAATAGTTTGAATAATAATGGTTGTAAGTCTTCTTTAAATGCCTTATAGAATTCTGCTGTAAATCCATCTGGGCCCGGCCTTTTTTTTTTTTTTTCTAGTTGGGAGATTTTGTATTACTGTTTCAATGTCCTCATTTGTTATGGGTCTGTTTGAAGCCATTTCTTGAGGAAGCTAGAGCCTTAAGATCCAAGAACATTACTTTTGTCAAAGCTGATAGCGAACATAGAGCACAACTTAGAAAGAATGAATTCGCAGAATGATCTTGCATGCCCTGCAACAATTTTTCCTGTTTTATAAAGTAGAAAATATCTATCACTGGTAGCAAAATAAAGGGAATCACAACCCTTTATCCTCTTATAATAACTGAAATGAAGAAAATCACTTCTAAAATATGTTCATTTTGAATCTAGAAGGAACGAAATGTGTGTGCATATATAATATATATTTGTGTATTGCCCTATAGGGTCTGAATTGTGTTCCCAAATATCCTTCTCTAAGGGTCCAACTACTGGGCTCACCAAGAGTCCCATTCTTGTAAGACACTGTCTTTTACCCTCTCAGCAGCCATCAAAGGACAAAAGTTCCTTAGGTTGGGTTGGGCTGGCCAGTCACTCATATGAATCACATGAATGTTAACAGTATGCACAAATCCTATGTAAGCTCAAACCAGGCAGAGACGAAGTGCATAAGAAATCCTAACCCAACCTAAGACTCTACCTTTTGCAGGTAACTTTACAGAATCAGCCACGTCCTTGCACCTATTCGATCATAATCTAATGCTTATTGTATTTCTTAGTTTTTGTTTTTCAGGGAACATGTTTTATAAGTATTCAATTATGTTTTTGTTAATGCTAGAGGTAACACTATAAGGAAACATTCTGTATGATTAAAGTTACTAAGATTGATCTCTTCAACACATGTATAGCCAGAAATATCTGCCATTCACCCTGCCAGTTACACCTGAAGTGAGAGAAGGCCCCGTGGGCTCAGAGACTGTTAAGTTTGATCATGAACTGGAGGTCTTTGAGACATTCATCATCAGCTACGTGTGTTCTTTTTGATACTGTACTTTAAAATTTTGGGTACCAGTATTTGAGAGTTTTGTTGTACAGAGTTTTCTTGTATAGTTAACAACAATAACAGCAATGTATTGCTAATTTCAAACTAGCTACAACAGAATTTGCAATGTCCTTAACACAAAGAACTGATAGCTTTTTGATGTGATGCATATACTGGGCACCATAGTTTGACCATCACACAATGGGTGCACATCTAGAACATGACATTTGACCCTTAAATGTGAACAACTGTGTACATTAAGATAAAATGTAGGGGCTGGAGAGATGGCTCAGCAGTTAAGAGCACCGACTGCTCTTGCAGAGGACCTGGGTTCGATTCCCAACACCCACATGGTGGCTAAGAACCATCTTTAACTCCAGTTCCAGGGGAATCTGACACTCTTTTCTGACCTCTGAGGCATTTCATGACACAGGTGCACCAACCTACATGCAGACAGTACACTCATACACATAAAAAAATTAAATAAATATTTTAAAAAGATTAAATGTAAATAATAAGAAAGTACATACTTGTGATTAAATCAGTGAGGAAAAGATAGATACATGTTAAGTATTCATAAAAGTAATTACAATTCTGATTGTTCTAAGCTCCTAAAAGTAACATTTGGTTAATAACATTAGCAGCAAGGGAAGACACATCTCTACAAATATGTGAAAAGTATCTATTGCCACCTTCGATACTCCATAAGTGGTTCTGAATTAAACATTTCTTAATTTGAAGGACAATATTTCTTGCTGGGAAGCAGTTATGTAACAGATTAAACAGTCTGAGTCTCTTATTTGCAATGATCAAAGAAGTGTAAACTTTGACCCTGGGGGGAATATCACTCCAAAGTTTAACTTAAAAAAATAGAGCAACTGACTCAAAACTTTTTCCCCCACTTGAAAAATCACATTGCAGACCATGAGCAGTACTAAGATCTAGATCACACAAAGCACATTTTAAATGCAATACAATAGACTTTCTAGTTTCTTCTGGTTATCCCATACATATACACTCATACACACACACACACACACACACACACACACACACACACACTGCAGATTTTAACTCTCATAGCCTGATTTTCTGTTCATTGCTATTACTGTAACTAAGCATAGTGTTGTGAAATTTTTGAACACTTTCTACACATAATCATAGTTCCTGAGTTGGAAAAGTTTTTTTTTCTACTTTTATAACTAGAAATAAATAATTAGCACTATGATTTTATGTACTATTTATTTGTGATAAAAGTGACAGGCACATGGCTTCTACCATGTCAAATAGAGGTGTATTGATCTGACAATCAAGCAAAACTGACAGGAAGTACAGAAAGAAAATGAGTTTCTTCAGAAAATCTGTGTATAAAATATTTCTTCTTGACATATGGTCTTTGGGTGAAGTACTTTTTAATCTCAGAAATAAGTTATATGTAATTTAACATCTGCCAAGCTAGCCAACCTTTGAAAGAGAAATCTGGCATTAAAAGATGCAATTCCCACAGTCTAAAACTGTGCCTTGTTAAAAATTGAGACAGAAAGGAGGGACTGACAGGAATGATTTGAAACTTAAACTTTATTTGGCCCAAAATGGTTCTTAATGACTAATCAGTCCCAGAAGGTTGAGCAGGCACTCGCGCTCCTTGTGTGTCTTTTGTCAAAGCGTGTTCTAAAATTAAACCAAAAGACATATGTGATCTGACCCTAGCAAACTAATATGAGTCGGTGAGTTACCCAGCAATGGGTTTAACAGAGCGTCATGTATGAACCCGTGTGTATAAGTGAAACCCAACATGATTTGAAGGAAAGAGAAACAAGCTAGGAAGAAGACCAGCCATTAAAAGGCAAATCATTTTCAAGTATTCCATTGTGAAACTATTAAAATTTCTTACTTTAGCAAAGGAACTTCCACCATCACAAAATGTGTAGCCATTTCCAGTGAGTCTGATACTTAACCTGGGTTGTATGAAAGAGGCAATAAGAACCAGGAAGCTAAGGAAAAGTACAAGGATCAGGAAACCCAGAAAATTCTCAGACTCCCAGGTCATAAAACCCATAAACAGTCATTTGGGAACAGACTCTCCTGTGGAACCGGCTGCAGTAAGTCAGAGAGCTGATGCTTGTACCAGTCTTCACCCATGTTGCGGGCACTGGTCAGTGGAACAGCTGAATCTGAGTCAGCCTCTGTAAGCAACCCCTCATTCACACTGGCATAAGTAATCCTAATTACCTCATGATCTAATGATGGTACACTTTGTAGAATTGTTCCTCTGACCTGTTGCCAATGTGCTGCTGTGGTACATAGTCATTTCTTCATGTCTCTACATGCAAAGCCACACAGCAATCCCCAATTAGGGATATGTATTCTAAAGGCAGTTTACCCTGCACAGCAAATCCTATACAAGCAAAAAATAAGGAAGAATGGATTTGAGGATGAGGACCTGGGAAATGAACCAAGAGTTGCAGAAGTGACCATGTGTATGGAATCTGCAATGTCTTCATTGTTGCAGCAGCAAGGATTCAAATTGGATACCAGTGCACAGTCTTCTCCCAGCAGACAGGATTCAAATTGGATACCAGTGTACAGTCTTCTCCCAGCAGCCAGGATTCAAATTGGATACCAGTGTACAGTCCTCTCCCAGCAGCCAGGATTCAAATTGGAGACAAGTGTATAGTATTCTCCCCTGCATTGTTCTTTCTCTTTAATGTAATGCCTGACTAGGGAAAAAGAAAACTTTGTATTGTATCTTCTGCTACCAATTCCCAAGGAAAAAACAATGTTCCTCAAGACTCAGTGGAAACAAAGCATCTGGCATAAGTGCTTGCACTTCCAAGCTGAGCTTCTGGATAGGTTTGCAAATTGAAGATGTTGTCATCTTTGGCCTTCTAAAAATGGAATGATGTAGTTAACTTTGGTAAGATTCAATGATAGGAGATAGAAGCCAGGATTTGCTTTTCTGTTTCCAAAGACAAAGAAGTTTCCCACTGAAACTACAAAGCCAATGAGTTAGAAACAAATGAGAAAAAACTAATCCTTCTTAATAGTTGTCTCTTCCTGAAAATATCTAAATGACTAAATAAGTATGATGCATTTTTTCCATTTTGTAAAATATTTTATTGAATTTTGTGCATTTCATAGAACAAGTCTTAACCAAATTTAGACCACCAATCCCAGCCCTTTAAAAAGAACACTCCCTCAGGCTGTAGAAATGGCCTAGTGGTTAAGAGCGCCAACTGCTCTTGCAGAGGACCTGGGTTCTATCCCCAGCACCCACATGGCAGCTGAAAACCGTCTTTAACTCCAGTTCCAGGGGAATTCAATGCCCTCTTCTGACCTCCGTGGCATTGCATGACACGGGTGCACCAACCTGCATGCAGACAGTACATTCATGCACATATGAAAATAAATTAAATTTAAAAAAATTTTTAAAAATATTTAAAAAGAAAAAAAAAGAACACTCCCTTAAAAAAAGATCTATTCCTCTCACCCAGTAGTCATCAGTTGTCAAAAGTTCTTCAGTTAGGCTTGGGGCCAGCGTACTGCCCATTTCCCTTGTTCTATGCTGGGTTTTTGTTTGATTAAGTCAGCATGGCTCTTGTCATGTTGGCACCATTGTTGCAAATTCCCAGTGTCCTGAAAGCCTGCTTCCTTATGTTCATGCACCAACCCTAGATCTTGCAATCTTTCCACCCCCTCTTCTGAAATGGCTCCAATCCCATCCAGAGAAATAAGCTACACTGCAATGTCTTATTCTATAAAACGCAGTGAATTGTGCCCTTCTATGTCCATCACGTTGTGTTGTATGGAGAGCTTTGCTGAATCGAGCTGAGTGCTGCACATGTACCCTCTCTACCCCCAGTTCGGCTGTGCTCCATGAGTTTTAGGCATAGAGCTTCCACTGTACGTGTCACTTTGGGCTGGGCAACTCCCAGATATATATTCTCTGTGTCTGACAAATTGTAGCCCAAGAGACTCCGGAAATAACAGGCTATGGCCACACACTTGATTACCTTCCAGAACTTGAAAACACCCTATTGCTGAAGATAGAACATACTTCAGACACAGGACTTGAAGCAATGGAGCTGGAACTGACCTGGAAGGCTTCTCCAGAAAAGCTAGCTCTCATAGCTTTAAAGGATATTATGCAAACTGCTAAGGGAGAAAATCAGTCAATGGTCCATCCCAGGTCTAAAGCCTAATAACTACACTGGCTGGCACAACAAACTGACTGTACTGCACAACAAAATGTGCAGTAGCGGCACATTTTTCTGAGGGGTAATAAAGACCTAGCTAGTTGGACTTAAGTCCCTCTCAATGGGAGGGAACCCATGGGTGGCACTGTCAATATAGCCAAATATGCATGGCTGGAGAGACATAGATCCTAAAGAAAACCTATCTCTCTTTGAACTGTTAAAGCCCTACGGCTTCTGGGAAGGGAAAAGTCAGTTGCTTTTAAGAGTGTAACTCAGCCAGGCATGGTAGTACATGCCTTTAATCCTAGCACTTGGGAGGCAGAGGCAGGCAGGCATATCTTTGTGAGTTCAAGACCAGCCTGGTCTGTATAGTGAGTTCCAGGACAGCCAGAGCTACAGGGAGACCCTGTCTCAAAAAGACAGGAAAAAAAAAAAAAAGAGTGTGACTCTTAGAAGGATAACCAATGTGTAGAGGATTGAGCCACACTGAAAGACTGTTGGGGACAGTCTTAATAGAGTATGTGAAATTCATCAGGTGTATTTACAGGGGTGCTAATAGGGGCGCTGATCTAAATATGATTGAAAGGTAGTCTATGAAATTTACAACATTTCAATTAAAAAGGGAAAAAAAAACCCAGGTCACATTAACTATCATGTGAATTTTCCATAAACCAAACCCAAACAAAATAAAACAGAGAATTCCATTTAAAAAACATTTTTTGGCCTGTCCTCTCAAATCCTAGGTGAATATTCACAGGATTGACTTGCTATATAACAAATAAAGTCTCTCTGCAGTTCCCTGGGGTGCCTGTCTCCTCTCCCCAGAAGTCCCAGCTCTCATCAAGTGTGCTATTCATTTCCTGGTGTGGATTCATAATTATTTACAAAAGTGATGTCAAAATTCAGCTTTTGTATATTAAATCCATATATATATATATATATATATATATATATATATATATTATATATATATACTATTTCAGTACATTTTTGTAATTTTATGTTTACTTTTAATTTATGGATATATGTATGTGGGGTGTGTGTGAGTGTGTGAGAATGTGTGTATATGTGTGTGTGTGTAGCTGTGTGTTTCCTGTGTGAAGGTCCCTGTAGACGTTATCAGAGGGCACTGGGTCCCGTGGTGCTGGAGAGACAGGCAGTTGTGAACTACTTGACATGAGAAGCCCCTGAACTTAGTTTTCTGGGAGCATTGGATGCTCTTAACTACTAACTCATCTCCAACCCCTTATTTCTAAGTTTTGATGAATCAGAACATGACAAAAACAATGTTGTCATGTACACAAGTCTTCATTACATTGAGATTTTGTCTTTCTCTTTGAAATAATTTAAGAATAAAAATAAAACAAATCAAGTCCAAATAAAAACAAAATCTCTTAGAGGTGTCAGATCCTTATCATAATACATAATCCAGAATATTAATGGCTTTAGTCCCATAAAAGTTAGGAGAGGGGATTAATTCAGAAAACACCATCCCAGGTCCTTCTCACATAAACTTGTTATGGATGTGATGCAAAAGCTTTCTGTGCAGTTATGGGAATCTTCATTTTCAGGAATCTAGTAATGAAGTCAGTCCAGAGGTGTTCCCTAAAGAATCTAAAACTGAGATGATAAGTCTGTCAGCTCGAAGCCTGAGAAGGCAAGGGAGATGATAGAAATAGAAGCAAGCTTTATTCCCACCAACAGTGGGAGGAAGAGGCATGTAAATTACTCATGGGTCAGAGTGGGAATTGGAAATAATTGGCTGGAGCCTCCTAAGTCCTGCCTGAGGCAGGGGTATACGGAGGATGTGACCTCAGTGGAGAAAATGAACTGCTAGATGCCCACAGAGCGAGGGCAGAAATGAGAGGGGACAGATGGAAAACAAAAACATCATATGCATCTTGGGAAGGACAGTCCAAGGTCAAAGCATCACCTGCAAAGAGAATGAGCAGCAGACGCTCACAGACAGCAGACATACAGAGGCTGGTAATTGAAGCAGTTCTTATGTGCCCAGACTTTATTCCAGCTCTGATGCACTCAAGTAAGAGAGAGGTCAGAAACCAGGGCTGGATCTCTGGCAGTTCGTGAAGAAATGCAAGAGAAGAGCAAAGAAAAGGCAGCCACCCCTTCCAAGTATAGACCCTGGAGCATAATGAAGCATAAAGCCAGAGAGGGAATCTGAGACTGTGGTTTCATTTGAAGGGAAAATAGGAAAAACTTTCATGTCAAAAGAAAGTTACATGCTGTGCTACTCAATCCAAAAGTTTGAAATTCAGAATACTACAAAGTCCCAAATGCTTTGTTTACCATACTAAAAAAACATATTCTACAAAAACTGAAAGCCCCCTGATCATAGATCAATGAATATTTCTTAGTAGAAATAACTATAAGCTTTCATGTATCAAATAACCAAAGAAATTACAAACACAAAGAAAACCTGAGGAGGGGAGAAAGGAAGGAATGGGGAAAGAGAAAAGAGATGTTTAGGTGTTATTGTATTATATCAAGAGACTAAGTCCAGGCACATGCCCCTTAAAGACGGCCACATTCTGAGAAAAGCATCATTAGGCAGTTCCTTGTCTTCACAAACACCTTAGTATGGTCACAGTCCAGATGATACAGGTCAACTCCTCTCTGTGGTGAACAGATGCTTACAATTGGACTAAGGCTTACTTCACACAGTTTTATAACAGTTTTCCCTCAACGGACAGGAAGATACTCTAAAATAATGATTTAAAAGAACAGAAGATACATAGACCAGTAACATTAACATTGAATATTGTTACCAGATTTTTACGAACGGAACATAAATATACACTCGGCTTCTGTGCTACTGCAACACAGTGGGACTGCTTACACCAGCATTACCGCAGATACTTGAGAACTGACGTATTTTGACAGCTACATTGTCTCTAGGCAACAGGAATTTTTCAGCTCCTTTCTGAACTTGTGGGACCACTCGCAAGTATGTGGACCGCTGGTGTCTGAAATTTCATCATGTAATAAACGCAGCTATAATGATATGTGTTAAATATGTGATTCCTTGACTATGAAATTATTCCCCATAAACACGTACAAAGAAACCAAGAGCACATGAAAATAGTGAGAAAGTCTATAAATAGAGATTATAGCTGGACTAGTTAGAGATGTTGGTCACACTGCTTGCCTTATATGGGTGTTGGGCATACACTCAGGTCCTCATGCTAACCCTTGAACCACCTCATCAACCCAATTATTTACAATATATTCAAGCTTCACAATATCAGGGAAACACACAATAAAATAAAATAAAAAAACAGTTTTATGGACCAGATATTCAAAAGTTAAGATTAGCATATGGAGCACTACAAGGAAAACAAAAGGGAACCAAACTGCTTGAAGGGTGGCTGCTAGGACAGGTTTGGAAAACTGGAGTCATGAAGTGCAATCATGTAGCTAGGCAGTGCTGTCAGCTTAAGCTGTGGAGAAATGTGAATCTCTGAATTCACTTTGTTTGGACAGAGCAATGCTTGGTCAGCAGATGAGCACCTGGGAGGGGCTGGCTCAAGCATGCCCTTGGTTTCACATCTGCTTGGTCTTCTCTTCCAACCCACCTCACCTCTGTTAGTCATGGATGTTTCACTGCAAACTCAGAGGCAGCATTCATGAAAATCAACTCTCCTTGTGATACTGCAATAAAAGTAAAGAAGTGCACACTGGCCTCTCTCCATGAAGCCCAGCACACAGCTCTCTTAAAGCCCTTGGAAATGCCATAGTGATAACTACTTATTTGTATGAAATAATCTCTCAAAACACAAATGAAATTCCAGGGTTGGGACATTCACTCCTACTGTTCAGTCTCCTGAGGAAGAAAAGGTTCTGAATATTGAGTTGGTCACTAGTGGCTAATAATCAAGTCACTTTATGCTTATATAAGGCTGTGTGGATGAAAGTTAACTAGGAACAAGGTGGAAGATTTCACTGTCTGAGAGACTCAGGAGGAATCCAGGAAAGCACAACACTAGGAGATGGGGCGGAATTCTGTACCACCTGTCCTGCCCTTTGTGCTTCCTCTCTGAACCTTCTGTTTAGTAAATGTGTAAAGCAAGTTGAGGATTCTGGGAACAAACTAATCATAGTAGAGGTGAGTGCACAATAACTCTGATGAGCACATGGCTAGACAGTAACACGGGGAAAGGACTTGATGATTGACATTGGTCTGTGAAGTAAGGGCTGGTGTGTGGGAGTGAGCTCTTAAGTCACAGGATCTGAAGATCTGGGACTACCTCCCACTTGATGGTGGCAGTATTATGTTAACTTGTAGGACACTTTGTTTTTGTCCACCAGAGAATCATTTACTTTGTGTATGGGAGAGACAACACCTTTTATTCAGAAGAATAGAGTAACTGTATGGGAAAAATATTTCCATTTACTTATGTTTAATACATCTGTAGATGCTAAACCAACCCCCTTTATAGCTCTCATACAAATCCTAGATATGCCTAGCTGCCTGAAAACCTCCAAAAATCATGATCTCACTAGAGGTTGGTCAGGTTCTCTCCAGACTTTTACTCTTCTAGAACTTCTGATAGTATATTAAATCTGCTAATACTCTTCCCATCTACAACATTGATAGTGGTTCTGCTATCCTAATTAAATAAAAACAGACACACACTATTAAAATTAATGGACAATATCATAAATTAATAATGTATGTTAAGTATTTCTTGTCCAATTTGCCATGAGAATCCAGAAATAATGTTGTTGAATTCCATGTTTTTGAAGACTTTTTTTCTTAAGAGTTTGGAGGTGGGCCATGTGCCTACAAGTGTTGTAACCACAGAGGACAGAGGCATTGGGTCTCTTGGAGCCAGAGTTACTTATATACGATTATAACCTGTCCAGTATGGGTTGTGGGAACAAACTTGGGTCTTTTGGAATAGTTTCCCCTCTTAACCACTGAGCAATCTTTCCATTCCCCACTGTAGTATATTTTTAATACTAATGAAATCAAACCCATTACTACCAAGTAAAAACTGTACATGTGACATGGTTTCTTATGAATAAAATTTTATTATTATCTCCATATAAACGTGGTCAAATCTCAGGAAAAATGTTCAATAAGTGGAGATATATATATATATATATATATATCCACAAATCTTTGATTTTTTTACCAGAGACAAATACAACTATAATTTATGGATTAAAAACTGGGTTCACTAGACAATGGTATTATTCATTTTGTTTGCCACAGTCTTTAAGAATTATAGTTCTATAATTCTGTACAAGAGAAAAATATATCATATATATCATCAAAGAGAAATCAGAGGTTTGTGGACTGGAGATATTGCTCAATGATTAAGCAGAAAGAAAACCAAGAAAACCAAGGTTTCCTTCCTAGCACTCATGTTGGGCATCTCACAACCACCCACACTTCCAGCTCCAGGGAAACCGACACCTTCTTTGGGGGCTCAAAGACAATGTGCTCAAATATGTGCATGAACACACACACACACACACACACACACACACACACAAGGTAGACTATCATAATCTCATAGAACAGAGGCCATAAAATTAGACTTTTATGTTTCAATAAGACATAATACTGCATCTTAATTATTTAAAATGTCCACTCATGACTGAGATATGTTGGGATTCCCTCCTTGTTGTGTGACTGTGGAAGAAGCTATGGGCCACGTGAGCATCAACTACATCTGGGTAGTCTTTGGGTTGAGAAAGTATTATTAAAGTCACTAAAGAAAACCCACAAACTACTGAGAAAGAAAACAAAACTCTCAATGAGTCTCCTTGTGCTACTTGGTCCCTACTACTTTCAGGCACATCTGCTTCAAAAAGCTTTTTTTTTTATAATTATAATTGTGTTTTATAATTGAAAATAAACATTTTAGACTAAAACAAAGCTGACATTAAAACAGTTTTCATTTCATAATGAGTGTGCTTTCCTCCAATAGAAAGCTTGATGAAATCCATTTAATTGTGCAATCTTAACTTCCCATTATTGAAACTTAACTTAGTAATGATAGGTGTTTAAATAAGCAATTTCAAATTACTATTAACATAACCAATTCATTATTCCAAATGTAATCAATGTAGCTATTAGAGTGTGGAAACAGAATCTTTGTCATTGTAAACTGTGTAACTGCTTCCCAGACACTCCATCACATGTTCTTTGGTGAGTTGTACTTTTCCATTTATGTACCGAAACTACATACACTACATATATTATCTTCATGTGCACAAATATGCCATTCATACACATTCTTCTTTGTCAAATTAATTTTCTCTATGTAACTGAAAGTTAAAAGGCATTTTAATGCCTTTTAACTTTCAGTTGACATGCTGAGTCAAACTAGAAACGTTAGGAAAAACTACCCTTATTTTGCACTGAAACTCAATTACTAAGCACAACTGAAAGCATCATTCAGGTGTCAATTGTTATAACTGTCCTGCATCTTTCAAAGAGGTGTGGTCTCCTCATAATACAATTTAAGTAGATAAAAAACACTAAACTATGGATTCAGTCCTACATTCCATAGATCCTTGTATTTCATAGAAAATTTCAGATTCGCTGTATATAGATGGGGTGGGGCTCAGGACTCCTATAAGGTGTTCCTAGTGATCTTGAGCTGTCAACAGGACACAGTCTAAAATCAGCTGAGGCAGTCCCAGCTGGGGGATTTTCCTTATAATAATGGCCTATGACCATGTCTAGAGAGTGATGTGGAGGGCTCAGTGCACTATGCTCAGCACACTCCTCAGCAGGTGAGCACAGGCTATGTATGAAAGTTACTGGGATATGCAAGAAGCAAACTAGCAAGCAAATTTCCTCCAGTAACCCCATAGCTAGGTTTCTGCTCTAAAGTATCCCAGTGATGTATTGTGACCTGGAGATCAAAGGCAAATAAATCCTTTTGAGATCAAGATGGTGGCTCCCGGGGCAGCGGTACATTCTGAGCAGGTAAGGCAAAGTTGGGGGAGGGGGATTTAGGGGCCCCAAGAGCATTGGGAAGCGAAGCCTGGAGGTGGTCTGAGGGCACTTGGATCCTTCCTGACTGAAATGAGGCATCAGGAGACAGCAGGACTAACCCCAGTGTCAGTTGAGCCTCCCTTCCACTGGACGGTACAGACCTTGACTGCTGGCCCTGAGGGACCAGTGGTCAGACAGCAGGTGGTGTGAGGTGGTTCTGTGAGTACATCTCACAGGGTGGGTAACTGGGGCTCACCCCACTTTGGCATGGGGGATTTCAGCTGCATAACGGTGGAGGTGTTGTGACTTTCCAACCCACCGGACCAGGAGCTCCTGGGGCCCTCTGTTGTGTGTTCCCAAGGTCTGTGGGCTTTGGTCAGCTTGGGTGTTGCATGGCTCTGGCTATTGGACAAGCCATGTCCTGGTTGGGTGAGGGGTGCTTGTCTGTCCAGTGCTAGGACAGGGGTGAGCCTTTGGAGCCTAAACAATCAACACTTGTACACCAATTAAGAACTCAACAAAAACACCCAAAGAATATAATAAAAATCAGTCATAAACTCAAAGAAATACCTCAGCTTCACATTAGAACCAGAATCAACAAAAGTAACCCATATTTCTAAAACTCAATGAAAAAAACAATAATATAAAAAACTCAATTAGACCTCTGCCAAATACTAATAGCCCTATTGAAGAACACTATAGAGAAGACTCCTTAGATATAACTCAGGATACAGATCTTAAAAGAACAATTATAAATATGATTAGAGAAATTAAGGAGTTGAATGAATTTAAAAAGCATATTAACAAAGAAGTCAGGGACTTAAACGAAGATAGGGATAAATTAAAAGAGGACAACAATAAACTGTGGAAGGAAATTACAAAAGATATAAAATTACAAAAGATCTGTAAAAGGTATAGATCTATAAAAGATATAGAAACATTGAAGAAAATTCAAGTTGAATTGAAAAAAGAAAGGCAACAATGCACAAACCACTTGGAAAGGATGGGAGAAAGTCTCAATAACAGAATGGATGTAGAAAATAGAATATCAAGACTAGAAGATAATATGGAAGAACTAGATAGATCAAGTAAAGATTATGAAAATTTTACAAAAACACAAGATAGATGTAGAAAATAGAATATCAAGACTAGAAGATAATATGGAAGAACTAGATAGATCAAGTAAAGATTATGAAAATTTTACAAAAACACAAGAATGGAATAACCCAGAACTATGGGACACTATCAAAAGACCATACATATGAATCATAGGGATAGAAGAGGAAGAAGATTCACAAGATAATGGTATTGTTCAGACTTAACAACAGAATTGTAGAGGAAAATTTTCCCAAATTAAAGAAAGAGATGTCTATACAAATACAAGAAGCATATAGAAAATCAAGTAGACAGAACCAGAAAAGAAATTCCCTGCACCATATCACAGTAAAAACACTAAATGTTCAATAAAGCCAAAAAGAAGATACTGAGGGCAGCAAACGGGGGAAAAGCCACTTATAAGGGAAAACCTATTAGAATTACAGCCGTGTTTTCATCGCAAACAATGAAAGCCAGAAGAGCTTGATCTCAGTAGTCCCAGTTCTAAATAAATATAGATATCAACCCAGAATACTTTATCCAGAAAAAATGTCTACTATAAGAAAATATTTCATGACATAAATAAGTTGAAAGAATTCTTGTCCAGAAAGCCATCCCTTCAGAGAATATTTGAAGCAATACAAAGCAGAGGTTAGGGAGGACTATAACCAACCACCACCAGAAAATAAATGATACTACTACTATGGAAATAAAAACCTAGGGCAGAAATAAAAATGATTGGAAGTAATATAATTATCTCAATAATGACTCTAAATATCAATGGACTGAATTCTCCAGTTAAGAGACATAGAATGGAAGAATGAATTAAGAAACAAAATCCATCTTTTTTGTCCGCAAGAAACCCATCTCACCTTTAAAGACAGGCATCATCACAAGGTAAAAGGATGGAAAAAATAATATAAGCAAATGGCACTAAGAAACAAGAAAATAAACTTAAAACTAATCAGAAGAGATGAAGAGGATAATTTAATTCTTATCAAATGAACAATTAATCAATAAGATATCATAATTAATTTATATTCACCAAATCCAGGCACACCGAACTTCATGAACACAATTTTACAGGACTTTAAACCACAGATTGACTCCAGCACACTAGTAGCAGGGGACTTTAATACCCAACTCTGTCCATTAGACAGGTCAACTGGACAAAGAATAGACAGAGAAACATCTAAACTGAACAAGCCAATACACCAAATGGAATCACAAAGATCTATCATTTCAGTGCTCTACTACCCATATATAGCCTCTCCTACTTACACTCCTTTGAAACTTGAGGCAAGGTTTTTGTAACCTGCTCACTGATAAATAACTGGCTACATATAATAAAAATGATAAATCACAATAAGGTTCTTGATTCTCAAGGATCAAGAATGAATATATATATATATATATATATATATATATATATGTGTGTGTGTGTGTGTGTGTGTGTGTGTGACATTTGACCACTTAGAAAACACCTTTGGAGTGAATAGACAGGCATTTTGCCAAACCCATGCAAAACATCTCTGAATATCTGCATAGATTTAGCCGTTTAGAGCCTACCCCAAGATTTGCAAGGACACTACAAAGTTTTTATTTTTATAGCGGTATATTACAAATAACTATACCATGAATATAATGTGCATAGTGAATATATCATAAATTATAATAACTAGGGGAAATCTCTCAAGACATGTTATTTAGTTTTACAACATTAATTAAAAGCTTCCGTATAAAATTAGAATGAATACCTAGCTCCAGAATAGAAAATAGTAACACGTTTAAGGCAATCAGTGATACAGAATTGTTAAATTTCAACCCACCTCTGACTTGTACTGGAGTCCCAGGAACTGAGATTAGATTTAATGGACTCAAATGTTCTCCATGTTTCCCTGTATTATAAAAGTTATAATTCTGATATTTCATTTACATATCACAAGGTAATTTGGCTCAGGAAAAGCTAGATTCTACCTCCTTGAACCAGGGGTATGCAATCCCATGAGAAACCCCAATTCTGAAAGGCCATAAAGAGAAAAAGTTGGCAGCAGACTAAAGACATAGGCATAGGAAAAATCATTACTACACATGACACAGGGCACAGCTCTGCAGAAAAATTAAGGTCAACATTGAAAAGTGGGACCTCGTTAAATTCAAAAACTTCTGTACATCAAAAGAAAAACAAAAATCAAGAAGTTGAAGAGAAACCCACGAGTGGGAGGAAACCTTCACACAGATAACCGAAAAAATAAAAAATGATTTCAAATAATAAAACTACTCAAAAAAACAAACAAGTAAGAAACAAATGACTCACTCAAAAGATGTACAAAAAGCTGAACAGAACTTCACAAAAGTGAAAAAGAGTAGAGTTAAAATACTAAAAAGCGTTCAATGTCACTAATGAATTAGGAAATGCAAATTAAAACCACTTTAAGATACTCATCTGCACTCAATAAGACTGGCTAGGATCAAGAAAACAAATGATAGCAAAGTGCTGGAGGAGGTTGTGGGAGGAAAGAGGGAACACTCATCCTGCTGGTGGGACTGTAAACTTGTGCAGGCACTATGGGAAAGCAGTGAGTGAGAACCCTTGGAAGACTTGGAATGAACCTTGCCACCCGACCACCAACCACTCCTGGGTATTTAACCACAAGACTCCATCTTTACTGCAGAGATATATGCACAGCCCATGTTTATTGCAGCTCTCTTTCACAATAGCAAAGAGCGGAACAACCCAGTTGTCCCCTCAACTAAGAATGGATAGAGAAAATGTGGCTAAGCTCTTACACAATGGAGTTCTATGCAGCAGTAAAGAAAGATTTGACTCATGAACTTTGCAAGTAAATGGATGGAGCTAGAAGATATCATGCCGGAGTGAAGTAAACACAGTCCCAGAAAAAACAAACGGTGAATGGCATCCCTCATCTGTGGATGCTAGCACCAATACCCTAATTTTATGGTAAACCTAACAAAGTTAATGTGATCTGAAAACAACTGTGCACTGTGCTCTTATATTGTAGAATCCCTTAAAAAATAAGCAAATAAAATTTTAAAAAAGACTTTTGACCACTAAGTAAAACATCTTTGCAGTGAACAGAGAGGCTTTTTGCCAAACCCATGTAAAGCATCTCTGAACATCTAGAGAGGTTTGGCCATCTAGAACCTGCCCCAGGACTTGCAAGGGCATTTCAAAGTTTATACTTTATAGTGGCATATTCAAAATAACTGTTCCATCTATACATGGGCATAAATATTGATTATTTCATAAATTATAATAACTAGGGGCAAATCTATCAGGACATGTTGGCATTAACTAAAATCCTCCTCCTTATAAGATCAAAATGAATGGCTATCTCCAGAATAGAAAATAGTAACATACTTAAGTTAATATTTTCCCAACATTTGTCAGTCTATCTGAGTATATCTTTTTTTAAAAGTTTATCTTTTTAAGGCAAAAGCCTTTTAATTTGGGGGGGATATATGCAAGGAGAAAGGCAGTAAAGTCCCTGTTGTCGAAGACCTGTGTGAGCATGAAAAATGTTATGAGACGTCACTGCTAGCGTACAACTGGCCTCTGAAATGCTAGAGAGCTTACCAAAGGCCACTAAGCAATACAGCAAAAATTGGTCTCCCTGAAACAAACAAGACTCCTCCGAAAATATCAGCTACACCTCAACAGCCTGGAGATACAGTGCAACAGTGGCAGCCAAGTGTCTATATTATATCCCAAAACTATTTGGCTATTAGCTCTCTCCTTGGAGGATAACTCCACAGTGGATGCCACAAGCTTTATGTCCTCTAGTGGTTAGGTGATGTTTATTAAGCCAACAATAAGAACTTGTCACCCTTTATAGAGAAACCACAGTTTGCGGATTAGCATACCATCCAAGCACTGTGTCTACTGCTCACAGCTTAGCTTGACACATAGGTGGTACTGCTTAAATGGCTGTACAGTCCAATAGCTTGAGCTTTGTTAGTATGATTGAAAAGGGTATCACTGTGAAAGCTGTCAATCCGTGAAGGGAAACAAACTTAACAGACCGGAGTCCAAAATGACAACTCCAAAGAAATTAGGACGTTTTTCTTCTCACCCACTTGTGCCCCTTTTCCCAAAGGCCTAGGGAACAAACTGCGGAAGAGGAGGCGTGGTAGATTGTAAGGGCTGTGGAGAGATAGGGGTGAATCATGAGACTATAGGAATATAGTCTGGACACCTGATTGATCAACAGCCGTGCATACAAGTTTCTTCAACTGGCTATGGAACCTTGGGTTGTTCAAATTTGGACATAGATACTTGCAAAATGCACCAATTACTTAATGTTATGACATACGATAACATCATTGTTATCTGCAAAACAACTGTGTCATTGTATTGTGAATCCCTTAAAAAATAAAAAAAATTAAAAATAAAAAAAAAGTTATCTTTTATTTGTTTTAAATTTATTTATTTAAGTTTAAATTTATCTTTCATTTGTTTAAATTTATCTTTCGCCAGGCATGGTGGCACATGCCTTTAATCCCAGCACTCAGGAGGTAGAGGCAGGTGGATCTCTGTGAGTTCAAGGCCAGCCTGGTCTACAAAGCTTACTCCAGGCCAGCTAGAACAAAAGGTAGAGACCCTGTCTCAAAAATACCAAAATTAATAATAATAAATTTATCTTTCTATACAATGATAAAACACATATATCCTGAAATAGAACATGAAGCCATGGGAAGGTCAAACTAAACAATAAAAATTTTCATCATTATAGAGACATCCTTTTCATCTATGACCTTTATTTTAGGAAAATGGTCCTCCAAATTTCCTGTAACCATTCTGCTATCCAGAATATGAGGTTAGCTTGGGAAATTTGGAGGACCATTTTCCTAAAATAAAGGTCAAAACGAAATAGGTGAATCTGCACAGAGGGACATCAGGGTAGAAAAGCTTGACTGGATGGGACTTAAGATGGAGAGTGCAATGTAAAAGTTCCCATGGGGGGCTGGAAGAGTATAGAAGGAGGGGGGTAAATTTGGTTAGGAACTGTAGTATGAAATGTATGAAAGCTCAATAAAATCCTTAAAAAATAAAAATAAAGTAAATAGATGGCGAGGCAATCAAAAGTGTGACTACAGTTTTATTTATTTATTTATTTATTTATTTATTTTGTATGTGTATGAATGTACTGCTGCATGTAGGTTTGTGACCCCAGTCGTGCAATGCCTCGGAGTCAGAAGAGGGTCTCGGATTCCCCTGGAACCGGAATTCTCCTGGAATTGGAGTTACAGACGGTCTTAGCCACCATTGTGGGTGCTGGCGATGAAACCAGGTCCTCTGGCCGCAAGAGTAGTCGGTGCTCTTAACCGCTAGGCTATCTCTCCAGCCCCCGACTACAGTTTTCTAAGGACACAAGATGGGAACTTCCCTACATACAATGAGGTGAAAACTCTAAGTTTGAAAGGACAAGAAGGGTAATGACATTCTTTGAAACACTGCCTGTTGAATTTATAGCACTGTACACCAAAGTAGCACTCTCTCTTACATAAACAATCAGGCTCACAGAAGTTGAGAAATCTAATAGCCTTTGCATATTAAACAGCAACCTTAGAGCTTAAACAAGTATCAGGGTCTCTCTCCCTTAGGACCAGTTCCTCTCTACTGACCTAGAGTCCCTTAGCCTTTAGTGTGCCTATTTCTTCCAAAATTTCCACACCCGAATTCTTGACCATGAATTTGTTAGTAACTTTTGTTTCCTGAAGTTTTATTTTGATTTGCGAATTTTAGAGAAGATTTAATGTTAAATCCTTGCTCTTCTTTTTCACATTAGAAGTCAGAGACAACGAGATTCCCTAAATGGACATATTTTATGAATTCAAAGAATTAAAACTGGGATCTGAAATGTTCACGCAGCTTTATTGACTTAGTTAATAAAACTGAATAAAGAAAGAAAGGAAAAAGAAAATAACATTGCTATGAAGCCAAAGAAGAAATTCTCAGTGGCAAAGGATAAAGGGTTTTTCTTAAAGAGGCAATTATATCACATTCCTGTTCTTCCCTCCTGTTTGCTGCTCACCAGAACTGGAACAATAGATTCATCTGCCCTGAAGGTAGACATTATTAGTTGCTCAGTTGTATGGAGGAAAGTTTTCCTCATTAACAGAAGTCTCCCCCATGCTGTGGTCCTTCATGGTTATGCATGAAGCAGGAAACTTCATTAAATCAGCGCCTCCTCATTCTCTTTTCACTTCTACATCCAGGATTTATGAAATGAGTTTCTTCAATTCCCTCACCTTTGAGGAGTTTCCACAATTTATTTGTTCATTAATACCATCCATCCATTCTGTGCATATAGATTCATTTGAAAGTATCACCAAATTCTTGCCAGGTGTGGTGGCACACGCCTTTAATCATAGCACTTGGGAGGCAGAGGCAGGTGGATCTTTGTGAGTTCAAGGCCAGCCTGGTCTACAGAGCGTGTTCCAGGACAGCTGGGGCTACAGGAAGACCCTGTCTCAAAGAAAAAAAAAAGTATCACCAAATTCATAACAAGAATCAAAGACTCAAATTGTATGATGGGATGGTATGTTTACTGTGGGCATGACAGCACTGTTAGTGTGTGACCAGAGTGGCCCCCTGAGAAAAAGAAGCAGGAGGCCCCAAAAAGTAGAACAAGCTTTACTAGGAATGCAAGAAAGGCTAGCTTCTAGTTGGGGAATGAATAAGCTATCAGCGAAATGGGTGGCAGTCAGAGTTTGTAAGTGGGCTATAGCAGACGTTAATTGAGGGCTGGCAATGCATAAACACTGGGGCTTGCCGAGGTGGGGGTGGGGGGTGTTGGCTCTGCAACTGCAAGATTGCTGAAACTTCTGGAGTCAGGGAAAATGCTTTTTTGCTTATTTTTCTTTTCTGACTGGTTCTGATGAGGAAGTCTCTCTATCAGAGTTATGCAGTACCTGCTTTTTTTTCCCCTCTGACTGGTTTCTGATACCCTAGCTCCTGCCTGGGGCACAGGTCCAGAATGAGGTCTCTGCCTGGGGTCTGGGGCAGGGGTCGGGTTGGGTGAGTCCTGACATTCTGCAGCCTTTTGTTAGTGATAAGGGATGGCATTTTCTTTCTTAGCTGCTTCATGCTGGGTGGAGGCCTTGTGGGAAGTGGGTAACCAGGCAGAGAAAGTCACACTTGTGATCCTTCAGGACTCAGCAGGTAATGCCAATCACACCTGGGATCCTTCAGGACTCAGCAGGTAACCCCTATTGGCCGAGGCCTCCTCTGGGGAGTCAGGAACTCTCTGGTACAGAGCTCCTCTTTCTGCTGTCACTACATCCAAGACTCTTTTATTCTGGAGAGTAACTTCTGCCAGAGAGGAAATCTGCTGCTCTAATACCTGGATGGACTGGTCTGTAGCCTCTACTGCAGTAGTCAATTTTATGCTGAATTTTTGGATTTCCCAAGAGAATTGCTGAGCTGAAATAAGACTGTGTCCCCAAGCTTCCTGCAATGCGACCTGTGTCTGCTACTGCTGAGACTAGACTGAGCCCAGCCAACACTTCCAGGGTAGCTGATCTTTTTATTCCTGAGGGTGAACTCCACCCCTGGTCCTGTGCCATTTCCTTTGGGCTCCCGGGTAAGCTTGGACTTCTCCTGGGGTGTAAAGGATGAGACCAGGTACAAGCACCACCTGAAGGCATGGGCCAGCAGTGTTGACAGAGATACAGGTGTATACTAGAGATGAACAGAGAAACACCAGTCCTGGGGCCAGGGAGATCACCCTGGACTGTTACGTTCTTGATGGCAGGGTCCTGGCAATTTGAGATATGGGCTGCCCAGCATTAGGTCAGTTGAGATAAAGGGGCAGAGGAGGCAAGGAGCTGTGAAAGAGGTGGGGGTGAGAACCTAGAAGTGGTTCGATTACAGACATTGTATCCTCAGAGAGGGAGTTGTAATGTGATGTGCAGAGGAAACATTTAGAGGCATTTAAAGTGGAGAAACTCTTTTTTTTTTTGTATGTGTATGAGTGTACTGTCTGCATGCAGGTTTGTGCACCCGTGTCGTGCAATGCCTCAGAGGTCAGAAGAGGGTTTCGGATTCCCCTGGAACTGGAGTTCTCCTGGAATTGGAGTTACAGACAGTTGTCAGCCGCCATGTGGGTGTGGGGATCGAACCCGGTCCTCTGCAAGAGCAGTCGGTGCTCTTAACCACTAGGCTATCTCTCCAGCCCAGAGTGGAGAAACTTTTTAAGAGGGAGAGAAAGAAAGTATATTATCCCATGAGAACTTAAGTGTGGAGTTGAGAAGGTAGAGATGTTGGATCTTCTTATGTCTGGTCTTATCAAGGGCTTCCGAAGCTTTTGGGGTGTGAGAGTTTTGTATGGTCTTTTTAATTTTAATTCTGTCCCTGGCTGCCTACCCTATTGCAAGACAGATGCCTATAGCAGCTGTTGGCTTCCCAGTCCACTTGGTAGGGTCTCTAATTCTGAAAGTGGCAGTATAACCAACATTATGACCAGATTGAGTAAAGAGCTTGTTATGCCCAGATCACGGAGACCCCCGAAAGACCGCGAGGACATGCGGCTCCGATGCGAATACAAGGAGTTATTCAAGCTCGAGCTTGGGCTCGAGCAATCCTGTCCGCCACAGCAGAGTAAAGAGCAGCCCTTGGTTTAGAGGAGTTGGGGTTTTTAAAGGGGAAAACCACAAATGGGGAATTTTCAAGTCTTGGCATTTTACTATTGGTTCATAGCGACCGAGGAAGAATGATTTTAAACTGATTGGTCGGGGCACCTGGCAGCTTTGATGGCACCATTGATGACATCTTTTACCCACTGAGTACAGCAATTTTCAAGCATGGGGTGGGGGTTCTCATTGGTTGGGGCATATTGGTTCAGGGCATCATGTCCTGAAACTGGTTATTCTTGGCTCTGTTTATTTATTTATTTATTTTTCCACCAGGCCTGTTTCTCAATCCTCCAGATGCCTCTGGCAGCCCCATAGCCTGGGGAAGGTGAATGCTTAACCTTTGTCAAGAATTGAGGTCTGGAATTAACTCTACCTCCTCACCTCCAGCAACTGGCCTTGAGCAATTGACCTTTCCCCCAGAATTGGGCAGGTTCCAATAATTGCTTAAAATGGTGGCTGTACTAAAAATGGAGTCATTGTGGGCCTCTCTGACAAGCTATTTTGGCTAGATTCTATACCTGAAGTTTCCTCCCAGTGGCAGTTGCAACCCTCTCAGCCTCTGGGGTCCCTGCAGGCCTTTCTATCCCATTCATCTATAAAGCCGAGATACCTAGGATATGAGGATATATTGCTTGTCCCCGTCTATTCCCAGGACAGTTAAGAGTGCAGGCACTGAGAATGTTAAAAGAAATTTGCAAAGGAGGACAAAATGAAAATGGGCAGTCAGAATAGGTAAGAAGTCTGGTTTCTAGGTTTTGATTATTTAAGGCCATACTTTGAACCTATAGGTACATGGAGGTATAATAGTTCAGGAAGCTTCTTGAAGAGAAGGAAAAACAAGCAGATAAAAGAGAATGACCACAGTGTGCATAGTGATCAAAGTAGGATGATTACTTTTCTACTGAGCATAGGATTGGGATTTTGAAATTTTAAGTTTTAGTGGGCCTGTCCGAGTGGGGGTATGCTTGCTGTGGCACCTTGCTGGCTTTAGTTTGGAAAGATGGTCCAGTCTGGATGTCCAAAGAGCTTGGGTGCAGTTGGGGTTGACATCATCACAAGATAGGGTCCAGTCCATCTGGGCTTTAAGGGTACCTTCTGCTTGGGAGGAATGCAGAAGAAAGCATCATCACTAGACTGGAGAGTATGAGTAATAGAATCACTAGATGGATGAGGAATTAATTGATCAGCATGTTTTGAAGTAAGTCTCTGAGAAGGGAAAAGGCAGGAAGGGATCCATGTAGTGGGGTGGCAGACTGGGAAGGAATATTGCCCAAATGAAAGGGCTTCTAGTACACAATCTCAAAGGATTTAGAAAAGAGGGAGCACAGGGTATGACCCTGATCTTGGTTAGGGCTAAGGGGAGGAGTTGGACCCAAGAGGGGTGCAATTCTAGGGAACGTTTAGTGGGAAAATCTGTAATGAGGGAGTCACCTTGCTCCACATTTTCTAAGGCCTAAGTTTGGTATGGTATATGAGGTTTCTAGGTTATTTCCAGGACAGAGACAGACTGAACTGAACGATCTTAGAGATGAATGCTGGATTATTGTCTGTGGAAAGCCAAAATGAGGAGACATCAGAGAGGAGATGTGAGACAACTATATCTGCTGATTCCCCAGTGGTGGAGAAGGCTTCCATCCACCACAAGAAGGTGTCCACCATGACTGGGAGATATCTGAACTTTCTGTTAAGAGGGTATGTGGGGGAAACCCACTTGCCAGTCCACCCCAGGTAGGGATTCCTGGTGTTGGTGAGGCTTGAATGTGGGTGGTGAGTGTGTCCCACCCTGAGGAGCAACTTTGGCACATATGGTGTGGGCTTGAGAGACCTCAGTGAGGAGTGGGAATAGTCAAGGGTAAAAGATGAATGGGTCTAGAAATTTGGCCAAAGGTTGGGGACTTATATGAATGAGGTTGTGTATATAGGGGAGGATAGACCGAGGCTGAGCATCAGGCAAGAAGCACTTACCCTAAAGGATGAGCTATCTATCCATCTGGGCCTTGTATAACTCCCTGGTTTACTAGGGACTGACACTGAAAGGGGGAAGAAGAGCAGTGTATGTCTGCAGGGGCTGGGAAAGTAGTGGTAGAAGAAGGAAATGGCAGGTTGTCAGCTTCCCTTGCTATTAGAGCTGCAAAGTCATTCCCCTTGGCAGCAGGGCTAGTAGTAGATGGATGACCCCTGCAGTGCATGACTACTGCTTTAGAAGGGAGATAAGATGACTCTAAAAGTTTAAGAATGAGGAGGCTGTTAGTAATAGGGGTCTCTTTTGTTGTGAGACAGCCTCGTTCCTTCCACATTGAGGCATGGTGGTGGAGTATGTGGAAAACATACTTAAGATCAGTATGCATGTTGGCCCTCTTGACCTTAGCCAGGGTTAGTGCTCTAGTGAGTTCCTGTCCTGGCTCATCTCAGTGATGGACTCAGGTGGAAGAGAAGATGGGATAAACCTTGTCCTTCTCATGTTGGTTTCAGTCAGTGTTTATCACAGCAACAGAACACAAACCAGAATAACTACATAGTGAGTTCCAGGCCATCCTAGGATGCTTAAGATCCTGACTCAAAATAAATAAGCGGCTAGACAGACAGCTCAGCAGTTAAGAGCACTAGCTTCTTTTGCAGAGAACACAGTTTCTGTTCCCAACACCCACATGGTGAATAACAACTATCTGCAACTCCAGTTCCAGGGGATCCGACACTCTCTTCTGACTTTGGCAGGCATTGGGAGACATGAGTGGACTTACATACATGTATTCAATATACTTATGCACAGAAAATAAAAATAATAAAATATTTGAAAATAATATTTCTACAATTATAAAAAGGAAAATGATAGATCTGTAAATGAGAGCTACTACTTTAGATTTTCTTTCATTGAGGAAAGCTAATTATTTTCCATATAATCTCTGTCTATACAACAAAGTAACAGTTTGTCTGATGATCTAGGGTAAAGGCTAATATCTGAATATCTATGGATGTGCTGATGGAGGAATGATTGATAGATAGATGGATAGATAGACAGACATATAGATATTTAATTTTGTACCGAATCTAATCCATAACAAGTATTATATACTGAGGCTGTTTATCCACTTTTGAAACAGAGGAAAGTTCTCTTCTCTTATATATTCTTTGTACAAACTTAAGATCTATTATTCTTTCAGTTTTATTTATATGGAGCCATTCATTAAAGTATTTTCTTCTAAGACATTTATCTTTTCCCTGCTTACATTTTAGAGTTACAAAGAACATTATCTGGTTTTAAGTGGACCTATGGTCATCAGAATAGTAAGATAAGCTGCACATAGATAAGATTTGAGGGAGGATGGAGAAAGATTCAATCTGATAATATTAATAGCTGCAAAGCACCCTTCATAGAGACCATTGAAGGGGAAACATTCTCCTTCATTAGTTCTGATCATCTGTGTCTGCTGAATTCTACTAAGGACAGAGATCAGTGTATTTCACTTCATTTAGAGAATGTCCAGATACAAATGCAAAACCATCTTCAAACACTTTACCACTGAATATTTCCCAGATGCTAAGAATCTGCAATGTTGAGCTCAGACGTTCACAGTTTATTATGGCTGAGATCTCCTATGACATTAAAACCAGCCACAGAAATAAGCTAGCTCTCTGGCATTGTTGAAGAAAGGCATTAGCTAAAAGTGACATGATTTTTAATGATTCTATGATTGCAAACAATGGGATTTGTTGGATCTTATGTATGAAACTGATTGCTGTCTTGTATGACTGTCTTTTAAGCCTTCCTAATGAATACTCTGAACACATACATGCAGCTTAATGTTAAGCCTTCAGACTTCAAACCAGCATAGGGAGTACAAAAATTGTATAAATGTCAAGAATGGATTTTCAGGATTATAGTGTCTTTTGTAAGAGGCAAGATGTCAGATATTTTTTAAGGTTTAAAATGTATTCAGGTAAGAATCCAGACACTTTAATTTAGAAAAAAAGTGATATGCAGATTCCATTAGGAGCTGCAAAGTAAAAGGGTTGGAGTAGACAGAAGATCTGATACTCGGCACAAACTGACAGAGGGGTGATTCAACAAAGGTTGTACAAGAACACTTCATCTGGGAGAAACTTAATATAATAATGTAAAGTTTTATGAGGCAATATATTTTCAAACTTAAAAAATCTTTAGCTGAAGAATATGGTCTGGATACAATCAATAAAGTTGAAATTATTTCCAGCATGGAAAATCCAGATAATGAGGTAGTATTATACTTAATGTTGTGAACTGTTGATAGATTTTATAAACAACATGGTAGATATCCAGGAGTATCTAACTATCAAGTTGAAGAAGGTATAGGGAAGTTGAAGTCCTGTCATATTGGTTTCCTTCAGGAATATGGGTTATCTGTATGGTGAAAGATGATTACGTCCATGAATTTTGCCAATTTGGAGCTGCTGAACTACACACCATTACTGCATTCTTTGGGAGGAGTGCTGCTCAAGAAGTTATCAAAATAATCACAATCTGTAATTTTTAATAATACTTATATTTGGGCTGGAGAGATGGCCTAGCGGTTAAGAGCGCCGACCGCTCTTGCAGAGGACCCGGGTTCGATCCCCAGCACCACATGGCGGCCGAGAACCGTCTGTAACTCCAATTCCAGGAGAACTCCAGTTCCAAGGGGAATCCGACGCCCTCTTCTGACCTCCGTGGCATTGCACGACATGGGTGCACAGACTTGCATGCAGACAGTACATTCATACACATACAGAAATAAATAAAATTAATAAAAAAAATTTTTTAAATAATACTTATATATATATATATTTTTTTTTATTAGGTCCTTTATGAAAAACTCAAAAAGGACCTAATACTTATATTTATAATGGCACGTCACAAACTTCTGCAAACTTTCCAGATATGTTACTCTGTTGTTGTTGTAAACTGCTATTGAGACTGTAATTGCTTAATATTGTTCTCCAGCCTGTAAATTTCTGTTAAAGGAGAGCCGTTAAATTGTTTCCTCAGTAAACATTTCATATTTTAAACAATAAATTAAACAATAATATAAATAGTCGAATTAATAACTTGAAAGAGGAAGGAAATCAATTTCTAAGTGTACCAAAAAGAGTACAAGGAAAACAAGAGGAAATTTTGCATTTGACAAGGGAAAATTAGGAGCATTGCATAAGAGGGGCACTAATTATTATTAATGGAAGGTGCTGAAAATAAAAAATAAAACCCAAATCACTGATCAGTCATTCGAACTTTTTACTGATACTTTTATTAATGTTTTGTGTATTTCTAACATTTTTCGTTCAATTTAGGTAATATTCCCCTTTTCTTTCTTCCCACCCCACCCAGTTCATGCACTCTCCAACTGTCCTGCCATCTTACTCTCCAGTCTCTCCAAAGGTTTTCTCTGCAAAAGGATTTTGTCCCTAGGAAGAAAAAAAATTCAACTATGTCAGTATTCATTGACCAGATCCTCATGCTGCTGGGGTTCTCTCCCAACTGTACCACTCCCAAGTATGCCCATGTACATACTCCATGTTATACCAGAATTATGATGCGTACACAGGGTGCCATACTTGGGATAATACTGTATGTCTATTCTAATCTACTGACCAGGAGTTCACATTTTTGCTTTTATTTTTATTACTGTACAAATCATGTTTATATGCCTTTGCCCATCATATATGTTAATTACCATTTTTGAAAGTAAGTGGTAAGTTATATTCTGAGGGTTGGTTATTATGGATATTCACAGTAAATATCACGTTACTTCAGAAGAAAGAAAGGAAATAAACAAAACTAAATGTTGCTCAAAACTTGCCTTTCAATGGGGATTTTATTATCATGCCACAAATGAGAGAAAACCGTTCATGTTTTGGGGGACCGGTTGTTTACTTCATTTAGCTTAAGGGCTTCGAGTTCATCATTACCTGCGAGTTCATGATTTTCTCTTTACCCATCTTCATAGCAACTCATTAGTGTAGTGTTAACCACAATTTTTTTATCCACTTCTCTAGTTGAGGGGCCATTTGTGTTGTTCCCAACTCCTTCTTCAGTCTGTGTGAAAAGAGCTGCAATAAAACATAGCTGTGCATGATCTTGCAGTGAATGAGCTTTGAGGTATAAATATCCAAAGTACAAAGGAGTGGTTCTGATGGGTCAGGTGGTTAGGCTCATTGTATTCTTTTATGGGTTCTTCCCAACACCTGCTTTCCCAGTGGTTGTAGAGTTTACCTTCCCACCAGCACTGGATTAGTGTTCCCCTTCCCCATCAACCATCCCATCATTGGTGTCTTTTGTTTTCTTGGATCTTAGCCCAGTCTTATCAGATTAAGATGATATCTCTAGAGTGATTTTATTTGCATTTCATTAATTTTAACGATTGAACAATTTTTGAGGATGTTGCTCAGTCAGCTTCTTCCTCTGGTGAAGTTTCTGTTCAGCTCCTTACTCCAACCTTTTTTAAATTTATGTTTTCATGTGTATTAACTGTAATGTCTGATGTGGGTTTGTGCAACCGTGTCCTGCAATGCCTGGCAGAGGTCAGAATGAGGGCTTGATTCCCCTGGACTGAGTTCCAAAGCATGGTTTTTTTCAGCCGACATGTGTGTGCTGGGTATCGAACCGGGTCCTCTGCACGAGGCCAGTTGGCGCTATTAACCGATAAGACCATCTATCCAGCCCTTTACTTACATCTTTTGGTGATTCATTTGTTTTCTTGCTCTTTTGTTTTGAGTAGTTTACAAATTCTGGAAATCAATGCTCAGTCAAATGTATCACTGGTAAAGATTTCCTCCCACTCTGTGGGTTTTCTCTTCACTTCCTTGATTGTTTCTTTTGCTGTACAGAAGCTTTTGAGTTTGATGAGGTCCTACTTGCCAGGTGTTGACCTTACTTCTTGCATAGCTGCTGTTTGATTTAGAATGTCTTTTCCTACTCCTATGTCTTGTAGATTGCTACCAACTTTTTCTTCTATCACTTTCAGAGTTTCGGGTTTCATGTTGAGGTCTTTGATCCATTTGGAGTTTATTTTTGTACAGGGTGAGAGGTAGGGGATTATTTTTGTTCTACATATGGTGATCCGGTTACATATGGTGATCCAGTTTTGCCAGCACCACTTGAAGATGCTATTCTATCCTTCCTCCAATTCACTTTCTTGGCCCCTTATCTAATATGAATATGAGTTGCCTGAAATTGTATGAACTCAAGTTCAGATCTTCAATTTTGTTCCATTGGTCAATGGTTCTCTTTTCGTGCCAGTACCAGGCTGTCTCTAGGACTACAGTCCTATAGTATAGCTTGAAGTCTGGTAAGGTGATCCCCCCTGTATTGCATTTTTCACTCAGGGTTACTTTAGCTATTTGGGATCTTTTGTCATTCCATATGAATTTAAGGATTTCTTTTCCAAGTCTGTGAAGAAACTCTTGGGGATTTTAATTGGGGTTTCATTGAATCTGTATATTAATTTTGGTAGCATGGACTTTTTTTTTGTAATTTTGAGACAGGGTCTCCTTTTAAGTCCCAGCTAGCCTGGAGCTCACTCTATAGATCAGGCTGGACTTGAATTCACAGAGATCTGCCTGCCTCTGAACATGGACATTTTTACTATATTAATTTTTCCAATCCATGAGCATGGGAGGTTTTTCCTTCTTTTGATGTCATCTTCAATCTCCTTCAGGGGTTTAAAAAATTACTTTTGTAGAGATCTTTGTTTTCTTTGGTTAGGTTTATTCCTAGGTATTATTTTTAGGCTATTGTGAGTGGGAAAGTTTCCTTATATTCCTTCTCCAGTTGCTTGTTGTTGGTATAAAGGAAGGCTACTGATTTTTCTGGGTTAATTTTGTATCCTGCCACTTTACTGAAACTCTTAATTGTTTCTAGGAGTTTTCTAGTGGAGTTTTTGGCATACCTCAGATAAACTACCATATCACCTGCAAACAGGGATAGTTTGACTTCCTCTTTTCCAATTAGTACTCCTTTAATTTCCCTTTCTTGTCTTCTTCCACTAGCAAGTGTTTCAAGCACTATATTGAAGAGGGGTGGCCATAGGGGGCAGCCTTTCTGGGTTACCACCTTTAAGGGGAATGGTTCTAATTTTCCTCCATTTAAGATGTTGTATGTTGTTGGCTATGGGTTTGTTGTATATGGCTTTGATTATATTTAGGAATTTTCCATTCAGCCCAATTCCCTCTAGAACTTTAAAAATGAAAGGATGTTGGATCTTATCAAATACTTTTTCTGCATCAATTGATATGATTATGTCTTTCAGTCCATTTGTGTGTTTTATGATATTTACTAATTTACATATATTGAACCATCCCTGCATCTCTGGTATGAATGCAACTTGATCATGATGGATGATCTTTTTCATATGGATCTGTATGTGATTTGCAAGTATTTTGTTGAGAATTTTTGCATCTGTGCTCATTAATGAGATGGGTCTATAGTTTTCTTTTTTGGTTATGTCTTTGCCTGGTTTTGGTATTAGTGTGATGTTGGCTTCATAAGAGGTTGGGAGATTTCCCTCTGTATGTAGCCTTCTGAATAGTTTGAGTAGTAATAGTTGTAAGACCTCTTTAAATGTTTTGTAGAATTCTGCTGTGAAACCATCTGGGTCTGGGATTTTTTTTTTTTTTTTTTTTTTTTTTGTTGGGCGGTTT
>VZQC01002183.1:133262-179018 GCA_009823505.1 Rhizomys pruinosus
CATCCACGTCATTCAGGCTGGAGGTCCCTCCCAGTGTGTGGACAATGTTACCACACCACACACAGGTCATTCAGGCTGGAGGTCCCTTCCATTCTGTGGACATTGTTTCCACACCACACCCACGTCATTCAGGCTGGAGGTCCCTTCCATTGTGTGGACAATGTTTCCACACCACACCAATGACATTCAGGCTGGAGGTCCCTCCGATTGTGTGGACATTTTTTCCACACCACTTCCACGTCATTCAGGGTGGAGGTCCCTCCCAGTGTGTGGATATTGTTTCCACACCACACCCATGTCATTCAGGCTGGAGGTCCCTCCCAGTGTGTGGACAATGTTTCCACACCACATCCACGTCATTCAGGCTGGAGGTCACTCCCAGTGTGTGGACAATGTTTCCACATCACACCCACCCACGTCATTCAGGCTGAAGGTCCCTCCCAGTGTGTGGACATTGTTTCCACAACTTCCCAAGACTAATGATCACCTCCACCTCCACTGCCTGTACCCAAAAGGGGCAAAACAAGTATGAGGTGAGTATAAACACACCCATGCACTGCACTGTACACAGAACACCATGTTCTTGTACCTAGAGGCCTTAGTGGTCTGTGTGTCACGGTCAGCTCTGAAGACTGAGTCAAGGCAGAGTGCTCACCATGGGCTCTCTCATCCACCCTACTAGCTTTCTGGGTGTCGTTTTCATACTAAATGAAAAGAGCGGAATGTTTCTTTTTTTTTTTTTTTTGCTCACATTTTAAGACACCAAAAAGCAGGTGCTCAGTGTCAGCAGTATATGAACTCAGATGACCTAATCTTGGGTCTTTAGAAATATGAGGAAAACCAAACGATGAGTGCACTATACATAACAGCTACCACTTTCCACAGGTGCCTTGGTTCTGACAGCTCATTCAGGCTGAAGGTCCCTCCCAGTGTGTGGACATTGTTTCCACAACATACCACGTCATTCAGGCTGGAGGTCCCTCCCAGTGTGTGGACAATGTTACCACACCACACCCACGTCATTCAGGCTGGAGGTCTCTCCCAGTGTGTGGACATTGTTTGCACACCACATCCACGTCATTCAGGCTGAAGGTCCCTCCCAGTGTGTGGACATTGTTTCCACAACATACCCACGTCATTCAGGCTGGAGGTCCCTCCCAGTGTGTGGACAATGTTTCCACACCACACCCACGTCATTCAGGCTGGAGGTCCATCGCAGTGTGCGGACATTTTTTGCACACCACACCCACGTGAGTCAGGCTTGAGGTCCTTCCCAGGGTGTGGACAATTTTTCCACACCACACCCACGTCATTCAGGCTGAGGTCCCTCCCAGTGTGTGGACAATGTTTCCACACCACACCCACATCACTCAGGCTGGAGGTCCCTCCCAGTGTGTGGACAATGTGTCCACACCACACCCACGTCATTCAGGCTGGAGGTCCCTCCCATTGTGTGGACATGGTTTCCACACCACACCCACGTCATTCAGGCTGGAGGTTCCTCCCAGTTTGTGGACAATGTTTCCACACCACACCCACGTCATTCAGGCTGGAGGTCCCTCCCATTGTGTGGACATTGTTTCCACATCACACCCACGTCATTCAGGCTGGAGTTCACTCTCAGTGTGTGGACAATGTTTCCTCACCACACCCACGTCATTCAGACTGGAGGTTCTTCCAAGTGTGTGGACATGGTTTCCACACCACACCCACGTCATTCAGGCTGGAGGCCTCTCCCAGTGTGTGGACAATGTTTCCACACCACATCCACGTCATTCAGGCTGGAGGTCCCTCCCAGTGTGTGGACAATATTTCCACATCACACCCACCCACGTCATTCAGGATGAAGGTCCCTCCCAGTGTGTGGACATTGTTTCCACACCATACCCACGTCATTCAGGCTGGAGGTCCCTCCCAGTGTGTGGACAATATTTCCACATCACACCCACCCACGTCATTCAGGCTGAAGGTCCCTCCCAGTTTGTGGACATTGTTTCCACACCATACCCACGTCATTCAGGCTGGAGGTCCCTCCCAGTGTGTGGACAATGTTTCCACACCACACCTACATCATTCAGGCTGGAGTTTCTTCCCAGTGTGTGGACATGGTTTCCACACCACACCCACGTCATTCAGGCAGGAGGTCCCTCCCGGTGTGTGGACATTGATTCCACACCACACCCATGTCATTCAGGCTGGAGATCCCTTCCATTGTGTGGAAATTGTTTCCACACCACACCCACGTCATTCAAGCTGGAGGTCCCTTCCATTGTGTTGACAATGTTTCCACACCACACCCATGACATTCAGGCTGGAGGTCCCTCCCATTGTGTGGACATTTTTTCCACACCACTTCCACGTCATTCAGGGTGGAGGTCCCTCCCAGTGTGTGGATATTGTTTCCACACCACACCCATGTCATTCAGGCTGAAGGTCCCTCCCAGTGTGTGGACATTGTTTCCACAACATACCCACGTCATTCAAGCTGGAGGTCCTTCCCAGTGAGTGGACAATGTTTCCACACCACACCCACGTCATTCAGGCTGGAGGTCCATCGCAGTGTGTGGACAATTTTGCACACCACACCCACGTGATTCAGGCTGGAGGTCCCTCCCAGTGTGTGTACAATGTTTTCACAATACACCCATGCCATTCAGGCTGGAGGAACCTCCAGACTGAATGACGTGGATGGGGTGTGGCAACATTGTCCACACACTGGGAGGGACCTCCAGCCTGAATGATGTGGGTGTGGTGTGGAAACAATGTCCATACACTGGGAGGGACCTCCAGCCGGAATGATGTGGGTGTGCTGTGGAAACATTGTCCACACACTGGGAGGGACCTCCAGCCTGAATGACCTGGGTGTGGTGTGGAAACAATGTCCACACACTGGGAGGAACCTCCAGCCTGAATGACGTGGATGTGGTGTGGAAACAATGTCCACACACTGGGAGTGACCTCCAGCCTTAATGGTGTGGTGTGGAGAATGTGTCCACATCACATCCACGTCATTCAGGCTGGAGCTCCCTTCCATTGTATGGACAATGTTTCCACACCATACCCGTGACATTCAAGCTCGAGGTCCCTCCCAGTGTGTGGACATTGTTTGCACACCACACCCACGTCATTCAGGCTGGAGGTCCCTCCCATTTTGTGGACAATGTTTCCACACCACACCCACGTCATTTAGGCTGGAAGTCCCTCCCAGTGTGTGGACAATGATTCCAACCACACCCACGTGATTCAGGCTGGAGGTCCCTCCCATTGTGTGGACATTGTTTGCACAACACACCCACGTCATTCAGGCTGGAGGTACCTCCCAGTGTGTGGACATTGTTTCCACACCACAGCCACATCATTCAGGCTGGAGGTCCCTCCCAGTGTGTGGACAATGTTACCATACCACACCCACCTCATTCAGGCGGGAGGTCCCTCCCAGTGTGGGCACAATGTTTCCACATCACATCCACGTAATTCAGGCTGTAGGTCCCTCCCAGTGTGTGTACATTGTTTCCACACCACACCCACGTCATTCAGGCTGGAGGTTCTTCCCAGTGTGTGGACATGGTTTCCACACCACACCCACGTCATTCAGGCTGGAGGTCCCTCCCAGTGTGTGGACATTGTTTCCTCACCACATCCACATCATTCAGGCTGGAGGTCCCTCCCAATGTGTGGATATTGTTTCCACACCACACCCACCTCATTCAGGCTGGAGGTCCCTTCCATTGTGTGGACAATGTTTCCATACCACACCCATGACAATAAGGCTGGAGGTCCCTCCCATTGTGTGGACATTGTTTCCACACCACATCCACGTCATTCAGGGTGGAGGTCCCTCCCAGTTTGTGGACAATGTTTCCACACCAAACCCACATCATTCAGGCTGGAGGTCCCTCCCATTGTGTGGACATTGTTTCCACATCACACCCACGTCATTCAGGCTGGAGGTCCTTCTCACTGTGTGGACAATGTTTCCTCACCACACCCATATCATTCAGGCTGGAGGTCCCTCCCAGTGTGTTGACATTGTTTCCACACCACATCCACATCATTCAGGCTGGAGGTCCCTCCCAGTGTGTGGACAATGTTTCCACACCACACCCACATCATTCAGGCTGGAGGTTCTTCCCAGTGTGTGGACATTGTTTCCACACCACACCCACGTCATTCAGGCTGGAGGTCCCTCCCAGTGTGTGGACATTGTTTCCTCACCACATCCACATCATTCAGGCTGGAGGTCCCTCCCAATGTGTGGATATTGTTTCCACACCACACCCACCTCATTCAGGCTGGAGGTCCCTCCTAGTGTGTGGACATTGTTTCCACACCACACCCACGTCATTCAGGCTGGAGGTCCGTCCCAGTGTGTGGACATTGTTTCAACACCACACCCACATCATTCAGGCTGGAGGTCCCTCCCACTGTGTGGACAAGGTTTCCACACCACACCCACGTCATTCAGGCTGGAGGTCCCTCCCATTGTGTGGACATTGTTTCCACATCTCATCCACATCATTCAGGCTGGAGTTCCCTCCCAGTGTGTGGACAATGTTTCCACATCACCTCCACGTCATTCAGGCTGGAGTTCCCTCCCAGTGTGTGGACAATGTTACCACACTACACCCACGTCATTCAGGCTGGAGGTCCCTTCCATTTTGTGGACATAGTTTCCACACCACACCCACGTCATTCAGGCTGGAGGTCCCTTCCATTGTGTTGGCAATGTTTCCACACCACACCCATGACATTCAGGATGGAGGTCCCTCCCATTGTGTGGACATTGTTTCCACACCACATCCACGTCATTCAGGCTGGAGGTCCCTCCGAGTGTGTCGACATTGTTTCCACACCACACACACGTGATTCAGGCTGGAGGACCGTCCCAGTGTGTGCACAATGTTTCGACATCACATCCACGTAATTCAGGCTGGAGGTCCCTCCCAGTGTGTGGATAAAGTTTCCACACCACATCCATGTCATTCAGGCTGGAGTTTCCTCCCAGTGTGTGGACAATGTTTCCATACCACACCCACGTCATTCAGGCTGGACTTCCCTCCCAGTGTGTGGACAATATTTCCACACCACATCCACATCCTTCAGGCTGTAGGTTCCTCCCAGTGTGTGGACATTGTTTCCACAACATGTCCACATCATTCAGGCTGGAGGTCCCTCCCAAAGTGTGGACAATGTTTCCACACCACACTCACGTCATTCAGGCTGGAGGTTCTTCCCAGTGTGTGGACATGGTTTCCACACCACACCCACGTCATTCAGGTTGGAGTTCCCTCCCAGTGTGTGGACATTGTTTCCACACCACATCCACATCATTCAGGCTGGAGGTCCCTCGCAAAGTGTGGACATTGTTTCCACACCACACGCACCTCATTCAGGCTGAAGGTCCCTCCCAGTGTGCGGACAATGTTTCCACACCACACCCACGTCATTCAGGCTGGAGGTCCGTCCCAGTGTGTGGAAATTTTTTCCCCACCACACCCATATCATTCAGGCTGGAGGTCCCTCCCACTGTGTGGACAATGTTGCCACACCACACCCACGTCATTCAGGCTGGAGGTCCCTCCCAGTGTGTGGACAATGTTTCCACACCACACCCACGTCATTCAGGCTGGAGGTTCCTCCCATTTTGTGGACATTGTTTCCACAACATGTCCACATCATTCAGGCTGGAGGTCCCTCCCAGTGTGTGGACAATGTTGCCACACCACATCCACATCATTCAGGCTGGAGATCCCTCCCAGTGTGTGGACAATGTTTCCACACCACACCCACGTCATTCAGGCTGGAGGTCCGTCCCAGTGTGTGGGCAATGTTGCCACACCACATCCACGTCATTCAGGCTGGAGGTTCCTCCCAGTTTGTGGACAATGTTTCCACACCACATCCACGTCATTCACACTGGAGGTCCCTCCCAGTATGTGGACAATGTTTCCACACCACATTCACGTCATTCAGGCTGGAGGTCCCTCCCATTTTGTGGACATTGTTTCCACACCACACCCACGTCATTCAGGCTCTAGGTCCCTCCCATTATGTGGACAATGTTTCCACACCACACCCACGTCATTAAGGCTGGAGGTCCCTCCCAGTGTGTGGACAATGTTTCCACACCACACCCATGTCATTCAGGCTGGAGGTCCCTCCCATTGTGTGGACAGTTTCCACACTACATCCACGTCATTCATGCTGGAGATCCCTCCCAGGGTGTGCACAATGTTTCCACATCCCATCCACGTAATTCAGGCTGGAGGTCCCTCCCTGTGAGTGGACAATGTTTCCACACCACCCCCACGCCATTCAGGCTGGAAGTCCCTCCCAGTGTGTGGACATTGTTTCCACACCACACCCACATCATTCAGGCGGGAGGTTCCATCCAGTGTGTGGACATTGTTTCCACTCCACACCCACGTCATTCAGGCGGGAGTTTCCACCCAATGTGTGGACATTGTTTCCACACCACACCCACATCATTCAGGCTGGAGGACCCTCCCAATGTCTGGACATTGTTTCCACACCACACCCATGTCATTCAGGCTGGAAGTCCCTCCCAGTGTTTGGACATTGTTTGCACACCACACCCCGTCATTCAAGCTGGAGTTCCCTCCCAGTGTGTGGACAATTTTTCCACACCACACCCACGTCATTCAGGCTGGAGGTCCCTCCCACTGTGTGGACATTGTTTCCACACCACATCCACATCATTCAGGCTGGAGGTCCCTCCCAATATGTGGACATTGTTTCCACACCACACCCAGGTCATTCATGCTGGAGGTCCCTCCCAGTGTGGACAATGTTTCCACCCCACACCCACGTCATTCAGGCTGGAGGTCCGTCCCAGTGTGTGGACATTGTTTCCACACCACACCCACATCATTCAGGCTGGAGGTCCCTCCCAGTGTGTGGACAATATTTCCACATCACATCCACGTCATTCAGGCTGGAAGTCCCTCCCAGTGTGTGGACAATGTTACCACACCACATCCACGTCATTCAGACTGGAGTTCCCTCCCAGTGTGTCGACATTGTTTCCCCACCACACCCACGTCATTCAGGCTGGAGGTCCCTCCCAGTGTGTGGACATTGTTTCCACACCACACCCACGTCATTCAGGCTGGAGGTCCCTCACAGTGTGTGGACATTGTTTGCACACCACACCCAGTCATTCAAGCTGGAGTTCCCTCCCAGTGTGTGGACAATTTTTCCACACCACACCCACGTCATTCAGGCTGGAGGTCCCTCCCAGTGTGTGGACAATGTTTCCACACCACACCCACGTCATTCAGGCTGGAGGTCCCTCCCATTGTGTGGACATTCTTTCCACATCACACCCACGTCATTCAGGCTGGAGGTTCCTCCCTGTTTGTGGACAATGATTCCCCACCACACCCACCTCATTCAGGCTGGAGGTCCCTCCCATTGTGTGGACATTGTTTCCACATCACACCCACATCATTCAGTTTGGAAGTCCCTCTCAGTGTGTGGAGAATGTTTCCACACCACACCCACGTCATTCAGGCTGGAGATTCTTCCCAGTGTGTGGACATGGTTTCCACACCACACCCACGTCATTCAGGCTGGAGGTCCCTCCCAGTGTGTTGACAATGTTTCCACACCACATCCACGTCATTCAGGCTGGAGGTTCCTCCCAGTGTGCGGACAATTTTTCCACACCACACCCACGTCATTCAGGCTGGAGGTCCCTCCCAGTGTGTGGACAATGTTTCCACACCACATCCACGTCATTCAGGCTGTAGGTTCCTCCCAGTGTGTGGACAGTGCTTCCACACCACACCCAGGTCATTCAGGCTGGAGGTTCTTCCCAGTGTGTGGACATGGTTTCCACACCACACCCACGTCATTCAGGCTGGAGGTTCCTCCCAGTGTGTGGACATTGTTTCCACACCACACCCACGTCATTCAGGCTGGAGGTCCCTCCCAGTGTGTGGACATTGTTTCCACACCACACCCACGTCATTCAGGCTGAAGGTCCCTCCCAGTGTGTGGACAATGTTTCCACACCACACCCACGTCATTCAGGCTGGAGATCCGTCCCAGTGTGTGGACATTTTTTCCACTCCACACCCACATCATTCAGGCTGCAGGTCCCTCCCATTGTGTGGACAATGTTGCCACACCACACCCCTGTCATTCTGGCTGGAGGTCCCTCCCAGTGTGTGGACAATGTTTCCACACCACACCCACGTCATTCAGGTTGGAGGTTCCTCCCATTGTGTGGACATTGTTTCCACAACACTTCCACATCATTCAGGCTGGAGGTTCCTCCCAGTCTGTGGACATTGTTTCGACATCACATCCACGTCATTCAGGCTGGAGGTCCCTCCCAGTGTGTGGACATTGTTTCCACACCACACCCACATCATTCAGGCTGGAGATTCCTCCCAGTGTGTGGACAATGTTTTCCACACCACACCCATGTCATTCAGGCTGGAGGTCCCTCCCAGTGTATGGACAATATTTCCACACCACACCCACGTCATTCATGCTGGATGTTCCTCCCATTATGTGGACATTGTTTCCACACCACATCCACATCATTCAGGCTGGAGGTTCCTCCCAGTGTGTGGACATTGTTTCCACATCACATCCACATCATTCAGGCTGGAGGTCCCTCCCAGTTTGTGGACATTGTTTCCTCACCACAGCCACATCATTCAGGCTGGAGATTCCTCCCAGTGTGTGGACAATGTTTCCACACCACACCCATGCCTTTCAGGCTGGAGGTCCCTCCCAGTGTGTGTGGACATTGTTTCCACACCACACCCACGTCATTCATGCTGGAGGTCCCTCCCAGTGTATGGACGTTGTTTCCACCCCACATCCACGTCATTCAAGCTGGAGGTTCTTCCCAGTGTGTGGACATTGTTTCTACCCCGCATCCACGTCATTTAGGCTGAAGGTTCCTCCCAGTTTGTGGATATTGTCTCCACACCACATCCAGGTCATCCAGTGTGGAGGTTTTGTAGCTGAACTTGGTCCACCTTTTACCCCTTCCCATGAGCTCAGTCAAGTAGGATGTCTTCTTTGCATTGTGGATTAAAATTTATGCTTCAAAATTTCCTCACCAATGGATATAAACTGGCCTGCTTTTGCAGATAGTTTTGCACAACTCCCTGAGGGGTTTCCTGTAGTTTTCTGTCAGTTTGAATGGGATGTTTTCTTTAGAATCAAGAGTGGAAACTTCATGCTATACAGCTTTGACTGGATCTCTGTAGAGTTCTGTAGCTGTTATACTGAGGAGCAGATGACTGCCTTTGAGTCACAGACTGACTGATTAATGACCTCATTCTCCATGCAGTTGAGGTGCCCATGAAGAAGCTGCGTTGTATCTTCCTCAGGCTGAACACCAAAGGCAGCCAGCTTCTCCTTGCAATGTTCGTAGAGGTCCGAACCATGGCTGCTTCATCTAAGAGTTTTCTTCTCTGAGTGTAGTTAATCAAGTCCTACCAAGATTCCTCTTACTGTGGTTGCAACCTGAGTTCTTCTAAAGTATCAGCCACTAATAGACTCAGGACAGAGCCTCCAATAAGATGTTCCTTTGTTATCCACAATTTCCTATCCTTCATCTAGAGCCCATCATCTTTGTTTACACACGGACTATGCCAGTTACTAAGCTCTCTGATCTCTTGTTGAATAACATTGATCTCATCTTCAGCTTCTTCAAGATCAATGAATTTTATGTCAACCACTTCCTGATTCTGATTATCAGATGTTTTTATACCTCACAGCAAGTGCCCTTTCTAATGCTCTCTAGCTTGGTCAAGAATTCTGTGTCTGCTTTTAGGTTCTAAGTGCCTGGTAGGAACTACTGCACCCAGGAGTGGACCACAGTGCTTAGCCATCGCTTCTTGGTTCCCAGAGTCAGGTAACCCACTCCAGCTACTAGCTTCCCTAGAGTGTCAGATGAGGGTGGAAAGAGCCTGTGGGAATTGCGCCTAAAGAATTCCACAGCAGAGAGAGGGTCTTGGGGCAGGCAGTGGACTGGTTGTCCATGTCCACCCAGGGTGGCCTGTGGGTAGCCCAGGAAATAGATGAAATTCTACACCTAGAAATGGAAGCAGTAACTCCCATATTCCAATAAATGTTTGGTATTATCTGGACAGGAGAGCTCTAACCCCATGAATTGAGAAATATTGAGTAAAATAAATCATTAAGTCAATATATATTGAATGACTTACGTGTCAGATATTGTACCAACCACTAAGAATACTTGAAGATGTTGGTCTTTAGAATCCAGTGAAAACACAGATATGCAAATAAATATTTAATTCAAGAATGTGCCTATGAAGCATCCAACCTCAAAGTTCGACAGCAGTAATGCAGAAATTTGAGGACAGAATTTTTATATGATTGATGAGGATAAATTTAATAAGTAACAAGAAATATAGAAGAAAATAAAAGGGAAGGGGAAAGGGTGAAAGGCAGAGAATTCCAGAAGAAAGGAGGAAGGAGTCATGGAGAGCCAAGGGAAGAAAGAGAAGGATTAATTTATAGACGGCACATGATGTGTTCAATATGTAATGGGCATGAAAAGCTGGTTTCATTTGGAACATATCAAGACAGAAAGAGTGGAGAATGAGGAGCAGCAGGAATCCAGGCTAGGCTGGCAAGGGTGGTTTCAGGAAGCAATGCCAGTTCTCCACAGCAGCAAGAACTCAGCCCTAACAGATTTAGAATTCTTGCTCTTCGTTTAAATTACAGAAGTCTTTGGAGAATTTTAAAGGTGTAGACCACAAGTTCAACTTGTGAACTCTAAGAATTTCTATGATAGCAATATAAGAAACTTATCATAGGCTGAGGAGATCCAAACCTTAAGAGAGAGCAGACCCAAAATGCATGGTGAGAAGCAAATTATTAAGAAGTCGTATATATTTAGCACTATCTACTACTTTGAAGGTGTGAAAGGAACTCCTGTGTTCAATGAAACAACCTTATGAAAGTACCTACGAGGACTATCACCCTTGCACAGCTGGAAAAACTGAGCTCCTAGGATATACTACTGGGCATTAGGCTGCTAGAACTATGTTCTGAAACACCACACCCCACTACTCTAAACTCTAAAGACACAGAATACTGGAAAAGAAGAGAACATAATACCTAGTGGTATCTACTACATATTATTTTTGAATGCATTTAATACCTTCAGAACTGACTCCAGGAGTCCTGCTTATGGTTCTGTGGTGACTTTAGACATGGGAAGAGTTCAAGTCCTTATTGTACCATTTAAATGCAAGGTAAAACAAATTGAACTAATCATTATCTGAATGCCATGCTTTCATGAGTTTAGTCTAATATACAGTCTTCCAATTTAGGGAAGCATATATTTAATTTGCCTTGTAGACATTTGGTACTCCAAAACATAAAGATTATAAATTTCTTAAACATGATAGAAATAATTGATTTCTGAAACTGAAATGCTGACTCTTATTTTCTCCGCAGATGCTCAGAAGTATGTCAGTACCTAATCTTAGAGGAACCAAATAGTAAGAGAAAGCACTGCCTGACCAAGTCAGCGACGTTCCTTGAGGAATGGCTGCTGCTTGCACAGCTCTGTTCACTGCCATCACAGCTGCGATGTTAGGACTCTGTGTGAAGCACCACATCACATGGATTGTGAAGGCCAGTAGCCAGATACTTGGACAAATCTTAGGGTCCCTCCCCTTCTGTCTCACTGTTCCGTGTCCTCTCCATTGGCTCTTAAACTAGAATTATGCAAACCCTTCTGTAAGTTCCAATTGCACTTGAGTTCATTGTAGCCTTTTCTAGTGTTTGGCTCAACCTAATACAATAACGTTAACCTTCTTATTTCAACAGATGGAGACAACTCAAGTTTGAGTTTTCAGTTTTGTTCCATTTGGGATATATGACTCTATTTCTGTGCAGCACCATGCTGTTTTTATTTCTAGAGCTCTGTAATATAGTTTGAAATCTAGTATAGCAATCCCTCCCTGCATTACTGTTTTTGCTCAAGGTTGCTTTGGCTACCTGGTGTCTTTTGTTTTTCCATATAAATTTTAGGGTGTTTTTTTCTAATTCTGTGAAGAAAGTCATGGGGGAATTTTACTGGGATTGCAATGAGTCTATATATTACTTTGGGTAAGATAGTAATTTTTTACTATATTAATCTTTCTAATCCATGAACATGGGAGGTCCTTCCATCTTCTGGTGTTTTCTTCAATCTCCTTCTTTAAAGATTTAAATTTTTCATTGTAGAAATCTTTAATGTCTTTGGTCAGGTTTGTTCTGAGATATTTTTGAGGCTATTGTGATTGGGAGGCTTTCCATGTACTCCTCCATATGCTTGTTATTGGCATATAGAAAGGCTACTGATTTTTGTAAGTTAATTTTGTAACCTGCCACTTTACTGAAGCTGTTAAACATTTCTAGGAGCTTTCTGGAGAAATTTTTGGCATACCTTAGTTATAATATCATCTCATTTGCCAAAAGGGATAGTTAGACCTCTTTTCCATTAGTACTACTTTAATTTCCTTCTCTTTTCTTATTGCTCCAACAAAAGTTTTAAGCACTATGTTGAAAAGGAGTAGAAATAGTGGGCAGACTTGGGGTCACCTACTTTAAGGGGAATGCATCTAGTTTTAGTCCATTTAGACTGTGTGTTTGTTGTATATAGCTTTAATTAAGTTGAAGAATATTTCCTCCAGTCTAATTCCCTCTGGGACTTTAAACATAAAGGCATGTTGAATTTTATCAAAGGCCTTTTCTGCATCAAATCAGGTGACCATTGGTTTTGGTCATTGAATCTATTTATATGATTTATGACATTTATTGATTTATATATGTTGAGCCATCCCTGCATCTCTGTATTAAATCTGACTTGATCATGGTGGATGACCTTTTTGATGTGTGCATCGTACATGGTTTGCAAGAATTTTATTGAAAATTTTTCCATCTATATATTCATTAAAGATATGAGTCCATAGTGTTTTATTTTCTGGTTGTATCTTTGCCTAATTTTGAAATTAGTGCGATGTAGTTGCATAGAAGAAATTTGGGAAATTTCCTTCTGTTTCTACCCTTTTAAATAACTTAAGTAATATTGGTTGTAGGTCCTCTTTAAATGCCTGATAGAATTCTGCCTTAAATCTGTCTGGGGCCTGAGATTTTTTAAGTTGGGAGGTTTTGTATTACTGTTTCAATTTTGTCATATGTTATGGGTCTGTTTAAGCTGTGATCTCTTCTTGATTAAACTTTGGTGAGTCCCAGGATTTCAAATATTCATCCATTTCTTTTAGGTTTTCAGATTTAATAGAGTATATGTGTTTGGGGGAGGCAGGGTCTCCCTTTAGTCCTAGTTGGCCTGGACCTCGCTATGTAGACCAGGCTGGCTTCGAACTCACAGAGATCTGCTTTCCTCTGCTTCCTGAGTGCTGGGATTAAAGGCATGAGCCACTATGCCTGGCCATAGGTTTTCAAAGTATTCCCATATAATATTCTGGATCTTTTTGTTATCTGTTGTAGTGATTCCCCTTTCATCTCTAATTTTGATGATTTGGAGTTGCTCTTTATTTCTTTTGTTTACATAGGCTAAGGGTGCATCTAACTTTTTTTTTTTATCTTTTCAAAGAACCAGCTCTTACACTCATTGATTTTTTGTATTGTTCTCTTTATTTCTATTTTATTAATCTCTACCCTGATTTTTGTTACTTCTTGTCTGTTGGGTTTGGGACTTTTTGCTGTTGCTTCTCAAGTGATTTTATTTGCAGTATAGGGACTTTTGTTTGTGCTTTCTGGTTTTTGGTTTTGTTTTGTTTTGTTTTAATATAGACACTTAAAGCTATTAATTCCCTCTTAGGATTACTTTTAAAGTTTCCCATATGTTTTGTTGTGCTGTACTGTCCTTTTCATTTAATTCCTGTAATTCCTTTATTTCTTTCTTAATTTCTCCTTTGACCCATTCATTATTTAGGAGTACGTTGTTTATTCTTCATGAGAGCATGTAGCTACTAGGGATTCTTCTGGTGTTGATATTAAGCTTTATTGCATTATGGTCATATAGAATGCATGGGATTATTTCACTTTTTAAATTCATTGAGCTTGTTCTGTGCCCACAATTCCCAATTATTCCATTCCTGTTCTTGTTTTATTTATCATAATCCTTATTTGAGCCATCCAGTTCTTCCATGTTGTCATCCAGTCTTGCTGTTCTGTTTTCTACTTAATTCATTCTGTTACTGAGACTTTCTCCTGTCTGTTTTTTCCAAATGTTTTTTTTTTCCGAATGTTCTGATTCTTTTTCAGTTCACCCTGAGTTTTCTTCAGCATTTTTACATCTTTTTGTGAATTCATCCAGAAATGTATTATCCTCTTTTAGTTTATCCCTATTTTCTTTTAGTTCTTTGATTTGTTTGTGATTATGGTATGAATCTCAAGTGCTTCCTTGTTGAGTTAAAGACTGATTTGGCTTGTATTCTTCACATGTCTTCATTGCCTTATTTGGTATGAAACCCTGGTTGTTCTAGGCTTCAGGTTCTCACTCCTGACTTTCTACTGGAGATACCAACTAGTTCTCACCCAGCTAGTCATGAGCTCCTCCAGAGGCCCAAAACAGGTAACAATGAGGCAGGCTTGAACACTGCACCACCCGGGGTCCACATACCAGCTCTAACAGGCTGGTTGCAAAGGTTTGGACATAGATCCAGAGGCAGGGAAGTCTAGCCTGGAGCCAAGAGAGTGGTCCCAGGTGCTCCCTAGGTAATGGATAGAAAGTCTGGACCACTGGCACTGCCGAACAGATGAGGACTCTCACCACTGAGTGGAGGTCAACCTCATACACTCACTGGGAATGTTGGAATCACAGAATTGGTGTGCCACAGGGCTAATGTCTGAATCAGGGTCCATGGGCAGGAAAGCCTACCCTGGAGCCGAGGGAGGTGCCCCAGGCTAGCTAGTAGGTAGGGAGTCTGGAACACTGCCGCTTCCATGAAGTTAGGAACTCTCACCAAGGAGCAGAGGTCTGTCTCATACACTCAGTGGGAGAGTTGAACTCACAGAACCACTGTGCCAAGTGGGGTCTGCCTACCAGCGTTCCAGGGCTGGTTGAAAACATCTGTATATGGGTCTTGGGGCAGTGAATCCTAGCCTTATGCCGAGGGAGGTGCCCCCAGGCGTTCCCTACCTAGTGGTTATGGAGTCTGGAATGACGCCCACCATTGCCTTTCCACTGTGCCATGTGTGCCTGCTGCTGCTGCTACTGCCCCCTTCCAGCTCTGCCTGGGCACAGAAAAACAGAGACTTTCAGTCCACTTGCTCATATCAATTTTATGCAACAGTTACAGGATGCACAAGAACCATGAAAAATCAAACCAGGACAGCTTCCAAATCCCTGGAAAATGAAGCAGATTCTACTTTGTGTCACAGTGAGTAACAATTTGTGTGGACAATAGGCAGGAGAAGAGTAACCCTGGAGAGTTTTGTTTACAGCTGGGAAAGTGTAACACTGAATGCGCTTTGTAACAACTGTAAATCAAGAGTACATCTGTGGTGGGTGGCTACCCCCTCATCACCTCCAGGGAGAGCCTGAGCTTCTTTCAGTGCCCTGTGGGCTCTCCTATTCCTCATTCATATTTTCTTGAACCCAGGACTCTACAGTTAGTAGTAATGGTTTCTGTGGAAATGGATAAAAGGTCTATCTTGTCAAAATCTGTACAATATTTATCCAGAAATGGTGGAGAAATGTGGGCATTTAGAAGGACAATGTTTGAAGAAGCTTTTGTTATTTTGGTATGAATAAGCACACCCTGTCAAGTTCTATAAAGGATACACGAGGAGGGGCTGGAAAGATAGCCTAGCGGTTAAGAGCACCAACTGCTCTTGCAGAGGACCTGGGTTCAATCCCCAGCACCCACATGGCTGCTAAAAACCGTCTGTAACTCCAATTCCAGGAGAACTCCAGTTCCAGGGGAATCCGAGACCCTCTTCTGACCTCCGTGGCATTGCACGACACGGGTACACAAACCTACATGCAGACAGTACATTCATACACATACAAAAATAAATAAAATTTTTTAAAAAAAGGATACATGAGGAAAGCTGGAGAGCTGCATCACCAGTTAAAAGTGATCATTGGAGGCTGGAGAGATGGCCTAGTGGTTAAGAGTGGCAACTGCTCTTGCAGAGGACCTGGGTTCGATCCCCAGCACCCACATGGTGGCTGAAAACCATCTTTGGCTCCAGTTCCAGGGAAATTTGACACCCTCTTCTGACCTCCGGGGCATTGCACTACACAGGTGCACAAACCTGCATGCAGACAGTACATTCATACACATATGGAAATAAATAAAAATTTTTAAAAAGTGCTCATTTCTCTTCCAGAGGAACTGAATTCAGTTCCTAGTACCCTGTCTCATGACTCACAACTGCCTATGAGCTGCAGGTTCAGGGGATCTGAGACACTCTTCACACACACACACACACACATGCACACACACACACACATTCCTGCACATACACACACACATACACACATATAAACACACATACACACACACACAAATATTTGCAAATAGAAGGCAGACTGAGGGAACCCAGTGTTACTTTTCCTGATTATTTTAATTTAGAATTTGCACATGAAGTGGAGTAAGTTGGAAATGAGCTTCCAGACAAGTCTCTCCCACTTAAAGGCTGTGCCTTTTCCCACGTTGGTGATTTCTATGAGAATTTCACCACTGGCTGCAACAGTTTGCCCTTTTATCACAGGCTGCTCACACCATACACCATTGTCACCGCATTACTTTCCTCATCCCATCCATTTAGTGCCTTTCATCTAAGCACTCCCTTTCCCTGTAGAGCTCGCGCTCCCTCCTTGCCTAGTGCCAACTTATCTCTGGCTCCTCCTTTGAAAAGGGCCTCAGGAACTGGACTTGTAAAAGTCTAATAGACTCATCAGATATGGCTCTCAAATATTAAATGCCACGCTGACATTCAAAACTTCATCTCGGGTCTCACATTAAATAAAAGGAAGCCAAGTCATTTGGAGTTCAGAAAAGCAGGCCCTCTCCTGAGACAGGAAGTGAACGCAGATTTGCTTTAAGGAGTTCTCAAGTCTTGAAGAACAAGGAGCATAGTATATTTAGTGGTATATCATATCCAATTTCATTGTTTATAAATAATTCGGAAAAACAGTTTTTAATATCTGTACAAAACAAACATACATAATGTCCCAAATCACTTTATGCTTATATTGTATTAATCAGGGGACAGCACTAGAAAGCACACTGCAAGTTGCTGCCACCCTTCTGGATAGGGGGTATTTGAGTAACACAGGTCTGGTTCTCCAATTTGAAAGTCACCAGTCCCAGTGTTCGCAATGTAAGGAAATGATATTCTCAGTAAGCTTTGTTTGTGTGACAATTACTCCCAAGAGAATCAGCACTTTTAAAGACAGAGCTGCCTTATTCATATTTGAACTGAAGGCAGTGCTTGCCGCAGGCTTTGCATACCCTCAGTCAGCATTAGAACACAAACCTACATCTACATTTTTCTCCTTGATCTCCTCATCTCAAGCCATCTCACAAAGCCTTGTTCTTTGAAGATCTTTGAGTTTTTCATTGCTAATTTTAATTTTGCCTGAATTCTCTTTTTCTAAAGTGGACAGAAGCCAAGATAAAGCAGCCACTATTTAGGAGAGTCCTGAAGTATGAAGCAGGGTTGGGGCTGTCAGTGAGTTGAGATTCAATGAGAAGATGAAATAAGTGAAAATGACAAAACATTACTCACATCTTTCTAAAGCACAGAGGTGCTGTCATGGGACCCAGGGGAAGTTTGTGGGCAGGAGGAACCTTTGCCAGAAGGTGGGGACTGAGGTTCAGGCTTAAGACCACACCTGTGTGAAGGGGACAGATATGAGCTCTTCCCAAACAACTGTGCCCTGGGTGGTTTGAAAACATGTATAGAAGGAATTTATTTTCATGCTGCTAATATCCATTAAATTCATCATCATGAGCAGCTGTTGGGATCTGTGGGTTTAAGTCTATGAAGGAGTAGGCTATATGATAAACTATTAACATGGTAGGGACAGCCTAAGTAGTCGAATATGATGAAAACTAACTGGGCTTCAAATAAGCTATCATGAAACAAAATAGATGCCAAGGCAGCAACTATGTGAGGCCACTATAGGGATAGGTTAACACAGTTTGTGTCATCCCCTAGTGCAAGCACACGGGCACACGTGTGCGTGTGTGTGTACATGCGTGCGTGCATGTGTGTGTGTGTGATATCATATATAGTATATATATATAGTATGTATTATCTACATCCTGTGAGTTTGGTAAGTATTCACAAGTCTCTCCTCCATGCCATGGAAGGGACTCAGCTTTTGTGCTTTACACACAGTATAGAAAGCTTGATGCATCAGCTCAAGGAAAAGACATTCCATGTTCAGTTTCTCTGATTTGTTAGAGTTGGATTTATCATGCTAGTTTGTGCTGTCTTCTCATATACACAATTAAAAGCATGCTGGGAAAACTGTGCTGGTGTCAAATAATGATCCTAGTAAATCTATTTGTCATGTCAGTCTGCCATGCTTTATATACTGTGCATGCAAAGTGATGTTTCACATTGTGAGTTCTCTTCTTGCTATCCCACATGTTCTCACAAGAATAACCCAAGCCCATTTCATTTTACCCCCCAAATCTTTAAGTGACTAAAAGTGAACTATACACCCATTGGATTTTAGGATATTTAGGCTTCAAGAGTAGAGATCCAAACACTTTCCTTGACAGGTCCTTTTCTCCCACAGTTCAACTCTCCTTCAGCCTGATGAATGTAATTACAGCTGTAACCCCAATTTGAAGAGGAGGCAAGTTTTGCTTGACAGATTTACCCTTGTCATATAAATGGCCCTACAGCTATGCAGACCATTTATTGCTAACACTGAAACTGTAATTTTTCTTCTGGTCCAATAAAATTAAAAGTTTTTTTAAGGAGTTTGATGAGTTGAAAGTGGTGCTTCACTATAGCGACAGTCTTGTTAAGGGATTGTGGAAAAGGAATTTCTGACAGGAAAGCCCAAGGTTGATAGGCCTTGCCAGGACACAGCTTCTGTCTTCCTATTCTCCTGCTTCATCTTTCATGGCTTCTGATTTCCATGGCGACACCACATAAAACACTATTATCAAAGACTCTCAAACAAAAGCATGTTTCTCCCACAGATTACATTCCCCAGAAATCAAACTCTCGAGCTACAGGCATCAGCTGCTGAGGTAGGCTTTCAAGCATGCCAAATGTACCAATTAGCCTCCTGAAGGAGCTTTGTTAAGGAAAAGGTTTCCTTTACTTCTGCTGAGGAAGAAAGTGAAGCTGGAAAGAAGACGTCGACTTTGAGTTTCTTTAAGGCCAAGTCCTTTGAATGTAGCACCCAGGGCTCAGACTGACCTCAGCTACTAAAAGTAATAGTGCAGAAATGGACATTAGCAAGTGGAGATTTCCTGATAAGATTTTTTGCACAAGGTTTCTGTTGCGATACCTAGAGAGCCTTTGTCTGCTCTAGTAATTCTTTAATTGCATCCTGAATCCGGAGCTTGGCCTGTTACCTGAAGTAGAGCAAAGGGGAGGTTATAACTCTTTACAGATTCATATTCTTTCACCATTTCCTTACCCATATGATGTACTCTGGTCATAGTTCCACACTTTGACCCCTCCCATCCCCTTCCCCATTCCACTGAAACTCTTCCTTTTTTCCATATACTCTTCTACTTTCGTGTCTTTTATATTTGCTTCTTTGTTTGTATCCCACTGTAGTTCATGAGGTTTGAGTGCAGAGCAAGGGCATCTTACCAGCAGCTACAATGTGACTTCCCCTCACTTAGCAGGGATTAAATGCCAATAGACTCTCAGGGGGAGGTGGGGCATCAGGGGCCATAGGTCTCTCCCTGAAGAAATGAAGATAGGCACACTCCTGTGCAGGTGACCACTGCTCCTGTGAGTTCAAGGGTGCAAAAGCCAAGTCAAGTCCAGAAGACACTAATATTATTCTTTCCAAGTTTCTCCGAGTGTCCCATTTTATTCCAGCATACCGGTAATTCAAGAGGAGAAATAACAGCAATTTTCTTTAAGCATTTTGTGTTCAGCATGTTCAGGAGTGTTTAAATAAAAGTTTTAAGTCCTGAAAACATACATGAAGAATGCATATTAGAGGCTGACGGTTTAGGTAAAGTCAAGTGTCTTCGGTTTAGATAAAGTCAAGTGTCTTCTTACCATAGAAATTATTTGTAATACTTATTTATTCTCAATATTTAAGTTTTTTTGAATTCTTGCGGACTTCATACAAAACATCTAAATCATCTTTATACCCCCTCCCCATCCAGATCCTCCATAGCCCCCCTACTGGATTTCATATATTCTGTCTTATGTCTTAAAGCCTATCAAAGTCATGTTTGTGTGCCTACATGTCCCTCAGTGCAAGTTAATCTGCTAGAGATTAGTCAGTTTATGGAGATTCACTCCCTTGGAAAGGATCCTCTCCTCACCCAGCAGTGATCCAATGTTTTCTCAGCTTCAGTCTGGCTTCCTGCCCATATCCCTAGTTCTGTGTTGGGCTTTTGTGTGAATGAGTTTGCAAGGGTCTTGTGGATGCTGAAACCATTACTGTAAGAGCATATGAGCAAGTTCCCAAAGAGCCAGAAGACTGTTTCCTGTGTTCTTCCACCAACGACCATGCCCCTTACAATTTCCCCATCCCTTCTTCTACAATGGTCCCTGAGCCGTGGGTGAGTGATATAGGAGTCCTGTTCAGGGACACACATGTTATTACACTATGGCAAATTTTGGCCTTCTGTTTTCATCATGCTCTGTTGCATGAGGAAGCTTCACTGGTGAGAGTTAAGAGGTGAATTAGTGTTCTCTCTCCCCCTTGTTTCACTGTGTTCAATGAGCCGTAGGTGTAGAGGTTGCATTATGGATGTGTCAGTTAGGATTCAGTATCATACAGACACTTATTTTCTGTGTGTGACCAGTTGTGGAACTCTGTAATAGTCTCAAACTGTTGCAAAAAAAAGAAGCTTATTTGATGAGCAATAAGATCCTTATATTCTGTAAATACAAGCATCCACATTTAGTATACAGTAAGAAATTGCATGTGTCAGACTGGAGAGATGTCTCAGTGGTTAAAAGTAGTGACTGCTCTTGCCCAGGACCTGGCAGCAACCTTCTGTAACTCCTGGGGCACCCATGCCCTCTTCTAACTCTGCAAATATATTCAGGCAAATATACTCATGAATGTAAAATAAATAAAAATAATTAATGAAATATTTTTAAAGAAATTACATTTGTCTAGGGATATGACTGAGTTGGAGTTTCTCTAAGTCTATGATGTCTTCAATCATATATGTTTGGCTATGTTTACAGAGCCAAACACAAGTTCCCTCCCATTGAGAGAACTTTAAGTCCTATTAGATAACTGTTGATCATCTCCAGGATAAAAGTGCCACTACTTTACTGTTTATAGTTGCTTGTGCTTGCTAATGTTGTGATTATGACACTTTATTTATTTATTTATTTATTTATTTATTTTGGTCTTTTCAAGACAGGGTCTCCCTGTAGTCCTAGCTGTCCTGTAACTCACTCTGTAGACCAGGCTGGCCTTGAACTCACAAAGATCCGCCTGCCTCTGCCTCCCAAGTGCTAGGATTAAAGGCATGCACCACCATGCCCGGCTGATTATGACATTTTAAAGCTACGGTTGAATCACTGATTGAATTTTCTCCCTTTGCAGTTTGTATAGTGTCCTCCAGTACTGCAAGAGCTCGTCTCCAGGAAGAAATTTCCAGGTAAGTTCCAGCACCATTGCTCCAATCCTGTGTCTGAAGTACGCCCTGTCTTCCACAATCAGATCTTATCTTCAGGTTCTTAGAAGTAATCAAGGGCTGACCGACAACTCAGAGGAGGTTTCTTCTGTCTGGAACTGTGTTTCGTGTTATACAGCCCTCAGCTATACACATACCCTCGTGTTTAGATAATTGTATGTGTATATTTCAGTAGATTTTTAAAGTAATATATCTCCATCTTGTTTTTCATGCCACATAAGCTTTATTTACTTCTCTTCTCTCTCCCGTCTAAGGCCCCCCATCTTCCTCATTTTCCCCTTCCTAACGTCTGTCTCCTACTTCCGTCCCCTTGAGCTCATTCTTTTCCCTTATCCCCACTGTCACTTGACGTTCCTTCCCTCCCCCTTCCCAATTGAATATCCCAATTTTCCTGATTTCCACCTTGGTAACATCTGTTTCTTACTATGCCCCTCTCTCAGGTTCTGTTTTTTTGTTTTTTGTTTTTACATTCCTTTACCTCCATGGTTCCTTTACACTTCCCTGAATTTTATTGCTACATCAGGGTATATTCTCACTTATAAGCTTTGGTTTGAAGTGCTTTTGATTTGCATTATTGATAAAATTACAGTTTGGATCACACATGTTTTCCTTCTCTTCTGCTGTGTTTTTGTCCAGGCAACTACAATAATTCATCTTTTTTTTTTTTCTATCAGTAAGATTGAACACACTGGTCAGTTGTTAGAGCTTATGAGAACGCAGCAAACTGTCTGTATCCCAGGCTGTGTAAAGCCAAGCTAGGTGCAAAACCTGCCTTCCCCCAGGCATGCAAGTTTAAGAGTAAGGCTCAAAAGTGATTAGAGCCAGGTGTGGTGGTGCACACCCTTAATCCCAGCACTCTGGAGGCAGAGGCAGTTGGAACTCTGTGAGTTCAAGGCTAGCCTGCTGTATATAGTTCCAGAACACATGGGTCTACAGAAAGACCCTCTCTCAAAAAGAACAAAAAAAGGGGTTAGACTGAGAACATTTCCACCCCCCACAGTACTGAGGAGAATCCTTTTCATAGCAGAGAAAACAGTACATGAGATTATCAATGATCAGTGTGAGCTGCTATTATTCAATATCAAGCCTGTAGATGTAAAACTCCCCATTAACACTCATACCTTTCCTTAATTTCATTTGAGAATAAACATATGTGCCAGCCATATGGTTCACTGAGTAAAGACGCTTGCCTCTAAGCCTGGTGACTTGAGTTTGATCCCTAGGATACCCAGAGTTTAGGAAAGACCGAGCTCCACCAAGTTGTCTTCCAAAAGTTGTCCTTTGACCTCCACATTGAAAGCATAGCGTGTGAGTGTCCACAAACACACACACACACACACACACACACACACACACACACACCACACACACACACACACACACACACACATACACAAACACACACACAAAGTAATTAAAGAATTCTGCTAAAAAATTTTAAAAGAGAAACTCATGAGAAATCATCCCGGAGAAACCACTGTTTTCACAGGTTTATTCCTAGCTTTCTGCTTAGTTCTCAAAACCAGGAGGTTGCCTAAGTCTGGGGATTTTCTTTTATCCTTTAAAGTCTAAATCTAAAGTGAAGGGTTTAGATAGCCTAAGATTTTCCTAATGAAATAAGTCAGAATGAAGTTGCCGAAAGTTCTCATCACTAACGCCTGGCTATATTTACCTCTCAGGTAGGAATAATCCAAATCTTTCTGAGTCTCTCTCTGCCCATTCACCCCCATGCATGTGCAGACCAGAAGCCTGACCCTGATGACATGAGAATAAGAAGACAAGCAGGAAAAGAGGATTCTCTCTGTGCAGTGCCATGAAGCATCCCTGTGTGGGGGTGAAGCTCGGGTCCATAGATATCAAGGGCTCCAAATCTGGGCCAAAGCAGACTTGTCTCAGGACATGTGGGAGTGTTTGAATAAGGAGCAGAGAAAATAAACACCATGTTCAGTGACTCTTTGCCTGTCCTTACACAAAAATATGTACAGTTATCTTTAATTTGAAACTCACAGTTTTATTTCTAAATATCCTTCTAAATACCTGGGAAATTACATGTGTTCCCAAGTAGGAAAGCCTACATAGTCAAACCATGTGCTCATTTAAGGGATAAATCAATTTTATTTCAACCTTGTTTTTTTTCCTGGACAGATGGGTGGTTTACAGGCATCAGACTGAGAGGGAACTGTGTCTCAAGTTTTTATTTTAACAAAGTTCCAAGGTGACTTCAAACACCATGAAATGACATGTACATTATGACCAGGTTCAGGATTCAAACATTTATATTTCAAGAAGAAATATGCTTTCCTCTGATATGTTGGCATTAGTTCACAGAAACTGACCTGTTTTCACACACATTAAACATTTTGAAAGTTTGAGAGGAACTGGTTCAAATTTGGAACCTTTATCTTTAAGTTTCATTCCTCTTGTGTCCAAAGGAGTGCATTGTATAATTCTGTCCAGTTATTTCTATTGAATCCCCACATCTTTAAAGTTCTAGGAAATGAAAACACATTTTGTCAGATCAGCCTTTGTCTAGACAAAAGTCAGTGTATTTTGGGCCTATTCTATGGGATCATATTCAGGATGAAACATTTATGTTTATATATTGTCCTCATTAAATCATCAGAATCAACAAAGAACACTTTTAAAATAGCACATTCTATTCAACTATTGCAACAAAGAGAATTAACATGAAGTCAACAGGAAACCACAAAGTGGTGTATACTAAAATTTTGAAATTCCAAGTCCTGATTTTATTTTCTTTTTCACCTGACTGCCTCAGGTTAATCTAGCTGCATGTAAACTTTCCCCTGATTCTGCATACACATTGAAATTCTAATAGCTTTCATTCTATTACCCATTCTGCTTCTGGTCCTACAAATTGAATCTTGACTACTGCTCATTTAACCATAAAGATTTCTTTTTTTGTGCCTTAGTTTGTTGGTTTGAAGAAAGACAAATAACACACACAGGGACTCGGGAAGTTCATATGAAGACAACTTCACATTCTGTAGGCCAAAGACTGATAGTCTTTCACCATATATAGTAATTGCTCAATAAACCTTAGCAGTGAAAGTACAATGATACATCAGGGAAAGAGATTTTACAAATATTTCCTTTTCTCCATATTTTTTTTTGAGGCACAGCCTCCCTTTAGTCCCAGCTGGCCTGGAGCTCACTCTGTAGACCAGGCTTGAACTCACAGAGATCCGCTTGGCTCTGCCTCCTAAGTGCTGGGAATAAAGGCATGTGCCATCACACGTACTTCCTTTTCATAATCCTGTGAAGAGTGTATATGTGTGGCTGTAACTTAGGACATCGTTCTTTATAACATAAGTCATATGAGTGCAAAGTCAAAGTGACTGGCACAGAATGAGCTGTGGACATTTAAGGAAAACTGACCAACAGAGACTGAAAACTGAGATTTGCTTCTAAGTTCATAGATGGAATGCTTGCAAGAGAAGTCACTGAAGAGTTCTTCTAAGTTCACCAATGGAGTGCTTGCAGGAGAAGTCACTGAAGATTTCTTATCTTTAGTATTTTTTTTTTGAGACAGGTTCTCTCTTTAGTCCCAGCTGGCCTGGAGCTTGTTATGTAGACCACCATGCTGGCCTTGAATTCACATAGATCCATCTGCCTCTGCCTCCCGAGTGCTAAGATTAGCTAGAGGCATGCGCTACTCTGCCTAAGACAGTTTTAGCTACCATGTGGGTGGTGAGTATTGAACTCAGGTCCTCTGCCAGAACAGTAAGTGCTCTTAACTGCTGAGCTATCCCTCCAGACCCAAGATTTCTTATCTTTAAATTATTTGCAATGGCTAGTAACATTGCTGTGGTATGAATGTGAATCAAAAAGGTTGAATGTAAACACTGAAGCTTAACATTGTTGTCTCTAATGTTGTAGCAGAGCATGTGGTCTTAACAACTCTGAGAAGCAGAAGCATCAAGGAGTCCTACCCACCCTTTATTGTAGACATCAGAGGGTCACCATGTATTGTCCCCATCAAACGTCAGTGTTTTATTTTATAGCGCAAGTGCACATCAGGATAAAATTTGATAAAAATTTCTATCATGGCTCAGAGAGATGGCTCAGTGCTTAAGAGTGCTTGCAAGTGCAATTCTCAAGACCTTTTAGCAATCACAAGACCATCAATAACTTCACCTCCAGGGTACCAAAGCCCTCTTCTGGGCTCCGTGGGCAACTCCACTCACAAGCAAATGCATGCACATACAATTAAATGTTTTAAAACTAATAAACCCAAGTCCAATCATTTTTTGAGATTAGAGGAGTTTAAGTGAGCCTACATGTTGTTGTCAAATGCCTGACATACTAAAATTAAGATTTCAATTATAATACATATCTTTCATCCACAAGTAAAAACTCCAAATTGTAGTTTAGTTCCATTACAAAAAATATATTCACATACAGCCAGGAAGACAATATGACATTAATATGTGCATGTGACAAAGGGTTTGCAGAATGTTTATTTGGCTACCAAACTCTACAGGATTTGCTATCATAAAGAAGCAACCTAGTAAAGGAAGATACAAGCTTGGTGTTTAGATACCTTTAAAATGAGTCCCAGTTTGGCTTACTTATGTGATCTAGCAACTGAGACTATCATGAATAGAACAGTATTTACTATTCATTTGTAACTAGTCCTTTTTATTTGTAAATTGTTGAAAATTAATAAATAATTTACAAGGTACCCCTCTGTATTAGTCACTTTTCTGTTGCTGTGATAAAGCCACCATGACCAAAGGAACTTAAAAAAGGAAGAGTGTATTTGAGCTTACAGTTGATGGTTCCAGGGAATTTGAGTCCACCATGGCAGGGAGGCATGGTGGCAGGAGCTGGAGCAGAAAGATGAGGTTCACATCTTCCAGTGAATACAGGAAGCAGAGAGAGAGCAACTGGAGACTGGCAAGGCTGTTGAACTCTCTAAGCCTACCCCCAGTGACATGTTTCCTCCAGCATGGCCACACCTTCTAAGACCTCCTAAAGCAGCACCACCAACTGGGGACAAATGTCTGAATACTTGAAGCCTATGGGGACATTCTCATTCAAACCACCACACCCTCTTAGTGAATTAGTTACTACAGAATTTGGTTGTGCTCCTTAAGTATGGAGCTCTTCTTCCTTTGACGTTGTTCTTAACAACACTGATCTAGACAATATATACATGCAGTATGCCTTTTTGATATCAGTGTAATAGAAACAGTGTGAATGTGTGAGTAAACGTGCAAGTGTGTGCATGTTTGTGAGTGCATTATGTGTGTTTGTGTGTGAGTGCATTATGTGTGTATTTGTGTGTATGTGCATGTGTGTGTATGTATGTATGTATGTATGTATGTATGTATGTATGTATTTGTGCCTCTGTGGACAGAGGGAGAAAGAGGAGGGGAAAAGACAGAGAAACAGGAAGTGGGAAGTGAGAGATCCTATTCATCATTTCAGTCACATCAAAGAAACAGAATCAAAAGGAATTGAAGAGGAAGCAAAGCAATAACTTGAAAAGTAAAAAGAATCAAAAACAGTTTTAATGGAAAATGAAAATGATGTCATCATTTGATCATAGCATTTGTTATGACACAAATTTATATTTCTTTGTAAGAAAAAATAAATCACAATACAAATATCACTTGAATTGACAGGGTTCTTTCTCTGTCTGATTTCACTCATAAGAATTCAGTCTTGGGGCTAGAGATATACCTCAGCAGTTAAGAACACTGACTGATCTTATAGAGGATGTGGGTTCACTTCCCAGCACCCACATGATGGCTAACAATCATCTGTAGCTCCAGTTCTAAGGTCAATGCCCTCTTCTGACTAATACAGGCATTGTGCAGTGCAGGTGCATCTACTTATGTGCAGGCAATACACATATACACATAAAATAAAAATAATAGAAAAATAAAAAAGAATTTATTTATAAAATGAATTTTTATGAGAGGGCACATTGCATCTTTGAATATACTAATACTTCTTTTACCCCGATGTATTTAAGATTCCACCTGTGAGATCCCCACAAATGGGTATCCCCCCACCCCTGGGTTCCCAAGACCAGCAAGAAAGGCTCTCCAAATCCCAGTTCAGGGACGTCTAAGCACTTCACTCAGGCTTGCCTAAAGAGTGAATGCAAGTGACTTACACATGATGTCATAGCTCCTGCCCCATGTAAATTCAAAGTCCCTGCATAGACGTGGTGACCTCTGCCCCTGGTGACTACATGGGAGGAGACAGTCCAGCCTCATGTGGTAGGCCTTTTATATGTCTCCACCTCCCCAAAGTCCCAGAATTCCAAAGTCCCAGAATTCCAGAGTCTCCTGCACTTTCCATGGGAATGCCAGCATCATACAGAAACTCAGGGCTCAGCTGGGCTGCAAACTGAGTTCCTCCTATTAAGTACTCAGCTGTTCAGGGTGATGAGCCCATTTCAAAAGACAAATAGCTTATCCCGTACCTGGCAAAAACAGAAATCATTCATCATCTTGTGACTGCATTTGCATCAACTTAATCCCAAAGTCTGGTGGTTAACGTGCCCAAGAATGACATTCATTCACATTGTGCACCCTATCTCTCTCCCACTACCTACATGGACAATGCCAGTGTATTATAGCTGATAAATTTTGTGGGAGAATTATTTATTTAAAACATGTTTATTGGCTACAGAGGGACCACTGGCATTTCACTAACTAGCTGATAAGTGACAATGTCTCACAACTTGTCTACATTGTAAAGATCCCATGCTGACCATGATTGATGATTAGAATTGGATGATATCAGGGTAAGAATGGATGACAGGGGGTGCCTGGCCCACAAAGGAATGCCTCTCTCCACCCTCCAGTCTTCCTTCTCAGCTTTACTTCCTGTAAAGTTTCTCCTTTGAAAGGATCTATCTTGAGTATATCAGTCCATGAGAACTGGCATGTGGTATATACAATTTGAGTCGTCTAATATCCTAGGAATCCCATGATGAAATCCAAGCTCACCTGATGGCCACTTATCATTTCCCCCGTCTTCCCAGTGATCCATAGAGTCCAATCATAATTTCATGTTCATCATTCTCATTAATAAGCAGCAAGCCACAGTCCATGCATTGTGTTGAAAACTTTAAACAGCTTCCTAAACACTTTGAAAAATCAAAATAATATAGAACAGGGAAAGGTTTTGACTCTAAAATACCTATTTTTAATAAAAGATGTGTCAATTACTGTGTTTCACTTCCCCAGTTTTCTCTGGCACATAATCCATTATGATCTATTCGTCATGTTAAATTGGGAACACAAATACATTCCTATTTATCATTATAGTTTGGTTATACAGGTAATCAACACTGTCACAGATCTTGAGTGATACAGTGTTCTCTATTACTACTTCCAATAGAAAAAATGTTTGCAAGTGCTTCTTAGGAAATTTGGTATGAGTGCTACCATCCTAAAGGGACAAAGGCAACCTGTACCTGAGTGTCCACAGGCTGTGACTTCTCTTGTATGTGTTCCTACTCACTGCTCTGAGAGAGAACTGTGAGCAGCAACAGGTAGGAGATTGATGGTGTACATCTCCCATCCAGAGGACTGGGCAGGAAGCCAGTTGTCAGATGTCACGTGAGGGCACTGGAAAGTTCCCCATGTCCATTCCTCCAGATTCTCTCTAGGAAACTCAATGGACATTTTGGTTGTGTTTTGTTTTGGGGTATGTGTTCATAATATATGTGTGGTGTGTGTGTGTGTGTGTGTGTGTGTGTGTGTGTGTGTGTGTTGATCTTAAGACAACCTTGATGTCTGTCTTGCTGTCCACCTTGCTTTTGATGGGGTCACTCTGTAGTTCGCTCCATATGCAGAGCCTGCTAACTGCATGATACTGGGAGACTCCTGTTACCCTCATTCTTCTTCTACAGCAGCTCTGGGATGTCAGACCTCTGCTACAGTGTGTAGTTTGGTGTAGAGTCTGGAGCTTCAAACTCAGGTCCTCATACTCAGAAAGGGAACACTGTAACAAGCCATCTTTCTATCTGTCCTAGTTTGTCTTCCATTGCTGTGACAAAACACTCTGACCGATACCAACTTGGAGAGGAAAGGGTTTATTCAGCTTACATCTCCTGGGTCTCAGTTCATCACTCAGGGAGCCCAAGGCAGGAACTCAGGGCAGGAACCTGGAGGCAGGAGCTGAAGCACAGGCCATGGAGGAATGCTGTTCACTGGCTTACTCCCCTGGCTCATGCCAGCCTGCCTTCTTATACGGTACACAACCACCTGCCCAGGGTGGCACCACTCACCATGGGCCGGGCCCTCCCACACTGCTCGACCATCAAAACAATACTCCACAGATGTGGCCACAGGCCAATCCAATGGAGCCAGTTCCCCAATTGAGGCTCCCTCAACCCAGGTGTGTCAAGTTGACACTAAAGCTATCCAGCACAATTGACTCCTTGTCAACTTGACACACAAAACACATCACTGTTAAACCACCACCTTTCCAGTTCTTATCCCCAAAGTATGATATTAACATTAACCACAACCTAAGACAGTACAACCTTAAAAACCCCACAGTCCTCAGAATGTCCAAACACTTAAAAGTTCACAGTCTGTTAAAAGTCTCTTAACTGTGGGCTGCTGTAAAATCCGAAACAAATACTGTCCTATTTCAAAGGGAAGAATCAGGCACACTCAAACAAAACCTAAGTCCAGCAAAGTAGTTCAAGGCTGGACACCTGGGATTCACTCACAATCTTCTGGGCTCCAAAGGGTTTCTGCAGCTCCCCGTCTCTGACTCTGCCATCCATGGCACACACAGCTCATCTCAAAGGCCCAGGCTGGCTCCATTCTACACCTGCTGCTGCTCTTGGTGGTCGTCCCATGGTCCTGGCATCTCCAAAAAGCTGGGGTCTCCACTGAAACTGAGGCAGCACCTTCACCAATGGTCTCTTCTGACCTCACCTGGTGCAAAGCCTCAGCTTCTCTCCATGACCCCTGCAATCCTGGGGTCTTCACTGCAACCGATTTGCACTTCCACCAATGGTCTTTCCTGACCTCTCAGTGCCAAGCCTCAGCTGCTCTCTATGACTCCCTCAAATTTCAACACCAGAACCATATAGGATACTCTTACACACTACCAAGTCCTGCTTCTGGCTTGAGATTGAGGCTCAGGCCCCTTCTGGATCACAGCTTCTGTGTGCTGCCCCTGAAGAAATTCTTCCCAGAAGATTTCACCACAGTGATGCTGGTCTCTTGTTACTTACAGCTGATTTTTCAGCCCCAGCTAACCAGCATCAATTGTCCCACTACAACAAAGATTTCACTTCAGGTTCTGGTCTCTTGTTACTTACAGCTGATTCTTCAGCCCCAGCTGACCAGAACCCACAGATTAACCAGTCCTGATGATCTCTGCTCCCCTTTGAAACTAGAAACTTCACAAGCCATGCCTCCATCTTCTACAAATCCTTCAGCAAAACTGGTCCAAGCTCCACGGCAACAATCTTTAGGCATTCAATAATCTTCCCAGCCCAAAGTTCCAAAGGCCTCCACAATCTTTCCCCAAAACACCAAGGTCAGGTCTGTCACACCAATACCCCACTCTTCTGGTACCAATTCTTCTAGTTTGTCTTCCATTGCTGTGAGCTGAATAAACCCTTTCCTCCCCAAGTTGGTGTTAGACAGAGTGTTTTGTCACAGCAATGGAAGACAAACTAGAACACCATCCCTCATTCTTCTTTAAACAGCAACATGAATCCATGTGTATTATTTAATAAAGAAAGCATCACTTAACTGACCATGTACCAAATAATTATATTTTCCATTTCAGTATATGTCATAACTTTAAGACAATCATTTGGTTAGTCCTTATTCTTACAGATATGACAACTAAGATTAGCCAATATGCCTCATATTCAGTGATTACAAGTATTTTCCATAATTTTAACAACTTAAAAGTAGCAAGTGAAGAGCTGAACCTCACACCTCTGGCCTATCAGACAATGACATAAATCTTCAGACTTAAAAAATTGACATAGGATACTACAGGGCTATAGTCATAAAAACAGCCTGGTTCTGGCACAAAAACAGACCCATAGACCATGGAACAAAACTGAAGTTCCAAACGAGCACAATACAATTTCAGCCACCTCATATTTCACAAGGGGGCCAAAAAAGACTCAATGGAGGAAAGACAGCATCTTCAGCAAATGGTGTTGGCAAAACTGGATCACCACTTGTAGAAGAATAAAATTAAACCCCTACCTCTCACCTCTGTACAAAAATCAACTCCAAATGGATCAAAGACCTCAATGTGAAATCCAAAACTCTGAAGGTGACAGAAGAAAATGTTGGCAGCAACCTAGAAGACATAAACATAGGAAAAGACTTTCTAAATCAGATAGCAGCTGCACAGGAAACAAGGTCGACAATGATAAGTGGGGCCTTATAAAACTCAAAAGCTTCTGTACAGCACAAGAAATAATCAGGGAAGTGAAGAGAAAACCCACAGAGTGGGAGGAAACCTTCACTGATGATACATCTGACAGAGCACTAACTTCCAGAATATATAAACTACTCAAAAAACAAACAAGAAAACAAATGACTCACTCAAAAGATGGAGTAAAGAGCTGAACAGAGATTTCACAAGTGAGGAAATAGAGATGGCTGAGAAACATCTTAAAACGCGTTCTACATCCCTAATAATTAAGGAAATGCAGATCAAAACCACTTTAAGATATCATCTCACTCTGATAAGGCTGTCTAGGATCAGGAAAACAAATGAAACCAAATGCTGGAGAGGTTGTGGGGAAAGGGGAAACACTCATCCACTACTGGTGGGAATGCTAACTCACAACCATATGGAAGGCAGAGTGGAGAACCCTTAAAAGACTCGGAATGAAAATTTTTTTAAAAAGGGGGCCTTGAGAGATGGCCTAGCGGTTAAGAGCACACCGACTGCTCTTGTAGAGGACCCAGGTTCGATCCCCAGCACCCACATGGTGGCTGAGAACCATCTGTAATTCCAATTCCAGGAGAACTCCAGTTCCAGGGGAATCTGACACCCTATTCTGACCTCCGAGGCATTGCACGACATGGGTTCACAAACCTACATGCAGGAACCTTGGTTAATCTGGGCTCACTGTGTGGCCTTAAGCATCCAAAAAGGAAAGTATAACCAGAAATAAATAATCAATAAGGTCTGAGAAACTGTATTTCAGATATAAAGCTTGAGAATCCTTCAAATCTTCAATGCTAGATAGGGACTACGGAGATGCCCAGTGTGTAGACTGAGTGCCTACTGAGATTTCAGCCTCTTCAGAGAGTAGACTGCCATTGTTTGACTACCCATGCTATGTCATGGAGGCCAGTACAGGAAGATCAAGACAGGACACACGCTTGCTGGACCTCATTTGGGTGACCATGAGGGGGAGGGACCCCAGTGTAGAGCACAGGGCAGGATTGATGGTTGTTTAGGCTTGCCAAGGAGGAACCTTCAAGCACTTCCTTGGCGAAAACATGACATCTTTTGGTTAAAAAAAAATTCCTCCAATTCAAGTGATATGTGTGTATGTATATATGTATGTATGTATAAAGAAAAAAATTGTAAAATAATATTTTCTCTTTTTATTGATATATGTTGCAACCATTCATAATTTATCCTTATGTAATCCTATGGTGTGTTCTATCATATAGGAATACTAATATTCATATTCTAGAAAAAAAAGAAATAATGTAAAAAAACAAAAAAATTTGACATAGGAAACAATAGGTACAAATTTTACTATTGTCTACTCTATATTTCAATTTTAATGCTTCCTTCACTCTAGTGGAAAGAGAAACTGGAAGTTAAATAATCTATTTAATTTAAAGCACAAAATTATTCTAAAACTTGCTAGACAACATATACTGGGTGCGTTGAGGAGCCAGACCCATTTCAGTGGTGAGCACTTGCCTAGCACACAGAAGGCCCTGGCCTCAGTCATCAGGGAGGCGATACCAGTTCCACTGACTTTAGAATCGTGTTGCTTGGGGTAATGTCACATTGGCTCCCAACTTTTAAAACCTCCAGTTTGAGTGTCCTTGTAGGACAGATCGGTCAGCTGTAGGTGCTTTAGTTAGCATGATGAATGAGACATGAATGTTTATAACCAAGCACTGGGGAAAATCTCTCACAAACAGCTGCAGATGTAGAAGTGCAGTGCAGAGAGGACTCCATCAGGTTGTGACCTCACTCTCTCTTCTTGTTTTATATTTTTAGCACAAACAATGAAAAACATGTTCCTCTCTCATTTCCATTTTCCCCTTCGCTTCATTGACTTTCATATTTGCATATGTTCTTAAAGCCAACTCAATTTTCATCCGGGTCAAATTCGAAAACCTTTTGTAAAGACATTCCCTTTGATCCACTTGCTTCTGAGACTACTTATTACTTATCCTTTCTATAGAGCCCTGTAGCACTTCGCTTGTAACTCTTTTATGTGAATTACAATTGTGTACCTTTTATATTTAAATTGTGGTTGATTATCTTGTATATAAATGCATGAGTTTCAGGATGCCTCTGTAAGTAATCTAAGTGTAATGCAGTCCTTCTATTATCTTTCAAAACACATAAACAACCAAAGCATAGTTTGTCAGTAAATCACATGAATGGGTAGTAATATGTTTGAGGATTCCTAAAGAAAGTAAACACTTTACTCCCCTTAAATGGAGGGTCTTTAGTGGCAGCAAAAACAAATATGCCAGTTAATTTTGCCAATTTTTCTTTCAAAAGAATTTGGGGCTGGTAAGCATGGGAATGCAGCCTCAAAGGAAAAAAATAAAAAGAATTAAGAAGTATCAAGGCCTCTGTCACTTGGATTCAAAAACAGAACTATGGAAAGATAGGGTCCGATAAACACAAATTTCAACACTGGCTGTAAACAGGGGGAGTGAGGGGGTCCTCTGCCTGTGATGGGAAGGGAAGATGACTCAACAACCTGAGGGTTGTGACACAGACCTGATGCAGGACTCTGCAAAGAGGATTGGTAGGTGTTTTTTCAGTAAAAAGAGGTATCATGTGAATGTGGGGGTGTCAGTCCTGCAATGGAACAGACTGAAGAAGGTGTGGTGCAGGGTTACTCCAGTAACATGTCAAGGACCACCTCAGAGGGTAAAAATCCATTTACTCTATGCAACAACAGTTTACATAGGTCTGGGGCTAAATCTATATACTCTTAAACTGATTTGTTTCTTTTTTTTTTTTTTTTTTTTGGTCTTTTTGAGACAGGGTCTCCCTGTAGCCCCAGCTTTCCTGGAACTCACTCTGTAGACCAGGCTGGCCTTGAACTCACAAAGATCCACCTGCCTCTGCCTCCCAAGTGCTAGGATTAAAGGCATGTGCCACTACACCTGGCTTTAAGCTGATTTCTAAGGCACATTGTTATTCACATAAATTAGTGTGTCTCTCAACTTCCAGCAGAGAAGATTCCTTATGCAGCAGATGATGATTAACAGAGAGAATCACAACTGGCCAATGTGCTGAGAACAAGAGGCTGCAGAGGGATTCTCATAATTAGGTCATCTGTATCAAACTTCTGCCTCAGAAGGCTCAGGGGTCATTGTCTGAAGAAGGTAGAGGGTAGATCATTAGAGCCAGGGGAAGCAAATGACCACAAGAAAACAGACTTTTCCAAAGAACCCCCCAGTTACTCATATGAACTCACCCCAATGCTACAGCATGTTCAAGACACACCTTAGCTCAAGCCAGACAAAATCCCAACATAGCCATAGGGAAGCGAATGAGATACTCCAAGCCTATCTGAGAAACTACAGGCAACTGACTGCTGGTAATGGGATATTCTTGGAAGGTCTACCAGACTGCAGTAGATAAACCCACACGTAAGGACATTTGGGGACATCAACTTGACTCATTCTCTCTCTCTCTCTCTCTTTCTTTCTCCCTCTCTCTCTCTCTTTTTCTCTGAAAGAATACAGAAATTTGGTGGTGGGGTTAGAATGGGGGAGTACAGATATGATCAAAATATATTGTCTGATATTCCAAAAATAAAACTATTCTGAATTTTATATTTTCCTTCACCTTGTCATGTCACTGTTAGTTAATAAGTCATCAAATATGAATTTAGGGCTGGTGAATTGCTCACTATGTAAAGTCATCTGCTGTCAAGACTGACTACTAGAGATGAATCTCCAGAACCTACATTGTTCCAGATCTGGAAATAAACAGAGCAAACATTCCAGTCTGATTAGTGACCTTCTCTAGTTGTCAGACTAAGGTACCCAATCTCTTCAAGTATCTCTTCCCAAATCCCATAAAAGCAGCTTAGTATTTTCTTCCTTATATGATAATTTTAATCCCACAGAAGGCAGGTTTCTGTGAGACTGAGGCAAGCTGGAGCTGTAGAGACACCCTGTTTCAAAAAAAAAGGAAAAAAAAGGCAGTGTGAATAAATAAAATTAATTTTAACAGTTTATCAGAGTTTAGAATGTATACTGCTTGTGATATTAAAAATCCCCTTAAGCTTCAGGTAAAATCAATGAAACCACATTTGTCTCCACCTAAAAAACAAACTGACTAGGTTTAGTTCAAATTATACATACTTGGAAAACATTGCCTTATATTACAATAAGAAAGTTGAGCAAACCAGAAGTCAATGACTCCTTAGGCACATGACAAAACCCATGTTTCAGGCAAACCATCACTCCATATCTTGAGATAGGCAATTGCAAAGCACCCCCAGAAAAAAGGATGCTGGGGAAGTAGATTATCAGTAGATTTCCATTATAAATAGAAACCTCTATCAATAGCCAGAGCGAAAGCTGGAATGATGTGTGTGGGAAACTGTGGGAGGATGCGCCTTTCCAGGGTAGGAAATACCCTTCATGGGTTTTAGAAAACAAAGCAATTCCATGGTTTCTGTAAGTGAAAGCTAAGGAAAATTTATGCTTTGGTGAGAACAGAGGAGCACTGAATATTCTCAAACAAGCCTAGAATACCTACAGCTCTTTCCATCGTGCGTCTTCCCACTGTGTGGAAAGACTTAGCAGAGCCTTATCTAACCCACAGCATGGGAAGCCCCACCTTAAATGACTTATGTTCTTATATTACCTGATGAAGGAAGAAAAGTAGAAAGAAACACAGAGCTCACCAAAAGATAGAGACTTCCTTTATTATTATTTATTTATTTTTGATGTGTATGAGTGTTTACCAAATATATGTAACACCTCATTGCCTAGTGAGCTTGGGGGCAATAAGAGGAGGGTCAACCCCCTGGAGCTAGGGTTTCAGATGGTTATGTGACTGAAGTGGATCCCCTGCAACAGCAGACAGATCTCTTAAACACTGAGCTATCTTCCCCTCAAATTATTGACTCTTAATCAAGGGATTATAGAATCTTTCATCTTAAACTTCCCACTGCCATGCTGTCAAAGGGTTAGTAGAAACTAGAAGAAATATGAAACTAAGGAAAACTTGAATTGGTCCCCCATGATTCAGATAATGAAGGCTTATTTATTTCACCCTGCTATTCCACAGACTGCATCTGGTATGTGATAAAAATAAAAGTGTATAAATTGTCAAAAGTCAAGAGAAAACACCAAGATCAAAACCAGCACAAGTGTGATACAGCCTTTTTAAATTATTAAACAGAGAATCAAAAATAACCATGACAACCATGTTAGGGTTATTAATGGAGAACATAAATAACATGAAAGAATAAAACCGGTAACATAAACATAGAAACAGCTCCCTCATACAAGAAAATTTAAAAAAAGAAATTGGAAAAAAATTACCACAACAAAAATAAATGAGGCTTTTTATGAGCTTTTAGAAGACTAAACTTAGCTGAAGAAAGCTATGGGAGTATCAACAGAAATAAGCTAATAACTAGAAAAGATCAAAAGTATAACATTTCCAAAATGAGAGGAAACATTTTCAAAAAGTGTATCATATACATAGTCAAAATATCAAGAGTAGAGAGAGCAAAGTATGGATTTCCAGGCATGATAGAACTGCTATGCACTTGAACAGGGGCTGTGACTGGACACACAGACCTGGGGAGAATTGAGCCAGTCAAAGACTCGGTGTTGCTGGGGGAGGGAGTCAGAGAGTATCAGCCCTAGCTGAGGAGCTTTCTGCAATTTGTAGCTGCTGGGGGTGGGAGGAGAGGAGTGAAAATTTTCAGGCATGATGTCCCTGAGAGGCAACACATGCTCCAGTGGATGGCCCTACACCCAGGCACACACTGTAGTACTAAATAGACTTTAGGTCTAAAAACATAAAAAATGAAAGAAAGCAGGCTGAGCATGGGCTAGGGGAGCAAGCCAGTGAGCAGCGTTCCTCCATGGCCTGTTCCAGCTCCTGCCTCCAGGCTCCTGCCCTGAGTTCCTGCTTTGGTTCCCTCTGTGATAATCTGTGACCTGGGAGGTATAAGCCAAATAAGCCCTTTCCTCATCAAAAACAAGCAAAAACAAAAACAAACAAAATTGCTGAGGATGGAAAGTGAGATAATTTCAAGAAATATTTGAAGAAATGATGTCTCTGATTTATCAAAAATGAATGATATCCTAAAAGAACATCCAAGAAATCAGAGAACACATGAGACATAAATGAAACACTCCAGAAGTCAGCAAAAACAATAGGATCCATTAGCCAATATACAAGAACTCAGAGAGCACCATGTGATTGAAACACAGCATTCAAGTGCTCAGAGAATATGGTGAGAAACTAAATACAGCATTCAAGAATTCAGATTATAGGCCAGACATGGTGGTGCATGCCTTTAATCCCAGCATTTGGGAGGCAGAGGCAGGCAGATCTCTGTGAGCTCAAGGCCAGCCTGGTCTACATAGTGAGTTCAGGCCAGTTGGAGCTACAGAGAGACCCTGTCTCAAAAAGACCAAGGAAAAAAGAAAGAAAAGAAAGAAAGAAAGAACGAAAGAAAGAAAGAAAGAAAGAAAGAAAGAAAGAAAGAAAGAAAGAAAGAAAGAAAGAAAGAAAGAAAGAAAGAGAGAGAAAGAAAGAAAGAGAGAAAGGAAAAGAAAGAAAAGAATGCACATCACACAATGAGACCCAAAGAGAACATTTATGCTCACTCAGAGAAGAGCAATTAGGAAGAAAAACAAAAGTCAACAAGGCACATCCCATTAACCTACACAAAGCAAATAACATTTTGAGAAAACATCTGTAGAAAATTATGCCTTGTCTATTGAAAGCCAAGATGAAGAATAACATAGGCTATATTTTTTTCAGAAGCCAGGTAGGTAAGAGATAAAGGAATGTAAAATGTAAAATGTTCTTGAAGGGCAAGACAGAAAAATATCCAGACCATATAAGTGTAGAATTAATTCTCAATAAAATTATACTCCAAAATGTGAAATATTAACAATATTTTCTTAGACAAAAAATGGGGAAAATTATCTGAGTCAACATCCCCTAAAATTGATGGTAAACATTGTTTCTCAAGTATTATGAAAAGGCTACAGGTGCGAAAAGAATGAAAAAGGATTGTATCAGACAAAATAAAAGATGGCAAAACAAACATTTATACTTATTCCTCATCTGATCTAATACTTGTTTCAGGAAATAACCCTGCTTTGGGTGATTTTATAATGTGGTTAAATCATGTGAATTACAGCAGTTATAAAGGAGAGGAGGGAGGGTATGTTAGTACTTTAAGATAGGAGCTAGTGTTTATTATGAAATGGTACACTACAATTTGAAAGTAGAATTAAATAAGTTGTACATGTAGAAAACACTGATTTAAAGATGCTATACTTGATGAAATATCAAAGTAGTTTTAACTTGAATTTTCCTGATGGCTAAAAATGTTGAACGCTGCCAGGCATGGTGGTGCATGCCTTTAATTTTAGCACTTGGGAGGCAGAGGCAGGAGGATCTCTGTGAGTTCAAGGTCAACCTGGCCTACAAAGTGGGCTCCAGGCCAGCTGGGACTAAAGGAAGACTCTGTCTCAAAAAAGATCAAAAAATAGCAACAAAAGATGTTGAACATTAAAAAAAGATGTTTTAGCTGTGTTTCATCTTTTGGAGCTCTGCTTAGTTCTCTAACCAAAATTTTTCATTGGATTTCATTTGGTGATTTTTTTTTATGTTTAATTTTTCAAGTACTTAGTATATTCTACATAATAATCTGTCAGATATATACTTTCCCTTATGTCAGATTCAGGGAATAAGTCTTATTTTGAAGTGCTTGATCAATTTCGAGGATGGTTTATGTAGGGGGAGAGAGATATAATTTCATTCTTCTTGTGTATTTTATACATTCTATATACTTTAGTATATTAAGCTACCCAGTTTGTCCAACACCATTTGTTGAACATTCATTCTTACTCTGATATGTAATTTTAGCCACTTTGTCAAGATCTGGGTGCCTGTATGTGTGAAGACTTAGATCTGGGTCCTCAATTACATTCCATTGATCAATATGTGTTTTATTGCCAATATCATTCTGTTTTCATTTCTTATCTCTGTAGTATAATTTAAAATCAGTGATGTCTCAAGTTTTTCCTTTATTTTTCAGGATTGTATTGGCTATCCTGGATTTTTATGTTTTCATATGGAACTTGAAATTAATTTTCAATTTCTACCTAGAATTGTGTTAGAATTTTAATGTATACTGCATTTAATCTGTAGTTTGCTTTTGATTGGAGAGCATATGAGTTCTATCTCCTTGTACTGTGCTGGATAGATTTAGTTGTCAACTTGACACACCTGAGTGGAGGGAACCTCAGTTGGGGAATTTCCTCCACTGGATTGGCCTATGGCCATGTCTATGTGACATTTTCTTGATTGTTGAGTGACGTGGGAGGGCCCAGCCGACGTGGACTGTGGGCAGTGCACCTCTCAGTATGCGGTCCTGATTTGTGTAAAAACAAGCTGAACACAGGCCACGGGAGCAAGCCTATAGCTAATATCTATGCTCCAGTTTCTGCCCTGAGCTCCCTACCCTGGGCCCCTGGGTAATGAACTGTATAAAGAGCTATAAAGTAAAAACTAACCCTTTTCTCCTCATGTTAGTTTTGGTAATTGCTTTTATTACAGCAATAGGAAGAAACTAGGACAGGTGTCACCTTCCATTTCCTAAAATGTGCATTGTACAACTCATTCAATTCTTTAGTTAGACTTATTCTAACATATTTTCTTTCTTTCTCTGTTTTTGAGGCTATCACAAAAGGAATTTCTTTCACTCTGTTGTTTATAAAGGAAGTCTACTGATTTTTTTTAATTCATTTTATATCCTGATATGTTGCTGAACCTGTTGTCCGGCTCTGTGAACTTTTCTTTTTTTTTTTAATAGTTTTTAGTGAGTGCTTTGTGCATTTCATACATTTTGTCCAATTCAGTGTAAGGCTTAATTGTCCCTTTCCTCCCCGCCCCATCCCCACCCCCATCCCAACCCAGATCATGCATTCTGCCATAACGTCCTGCATCTTTCTCTCAGTTTTTTTTTTTCATTTGTTAGCTATAAGTGATAATCCAGGAGTACAAGCATCCTTCATGCAAAACCGATCTGCAGGCTGTTGTGCCCAAACACGACAGCCCCACCATATAGTGGGGGGTGACAGGTTGTTTGTTCAATCAGTTGATCAAATGAGGTGTCCAGACTACATTGCTGTAGTTTCACCAGTCACCCCCATCGCAGCCCTTAATTATACCACACCCCCTTTTCCGCAGTTGTTCCCTAGGCTTAGAAAAGGGGCACAGGTGGATGAGAGGTAAAACAGTCCACTGTCTCTGGAGGCTGTTACTTGGACTCTGGCAATTCTGGCTGTTTCCTTTCATGGGCTGACAGTTTGTCCAGGATAACCTTTGATCCTACTGATGAAGCACAAGCAATTGATATATAGGTATTTAACACACTATAGTTATGGTAGGTTACTTTAGATAGACACATGTTTGGATATGTAAATCCACGAATTACAATTTTCCTCCCTGTGTGCGCGTGCGTGACACAGGGTCTTACTGTTGCTTGTAACATCTCCTAACCGTTAGATGATGTAAGCTTGTGGCTCAGCCATGGGTTATTTCTCCAAGGGGGAGAGCCAAAGCCAATTAGATTTGGGATTACAGGCACATGGCTGCCTCTGCTGCACAAGTATTTCCAGGCAGGTGAGGTGTAGCTGGTGCTGACGGTGTAGTCTTCTTGACTCAGGGAGAACCATATTTGCTTTATTGGTTTAGTGGCCTTTGGACACTCGCTGCATTCTAGAGGCCAGCTGTACACTTGCATTTGTGGTCTCAATACATCCCTCCTATGTGAACGTCAGGTCTTCGGCAGCAGGGTCGTATTGCCTCTCCTCCTGTAGGTTATACAACGTTAGAGGTGCAAGGAACCCTTACCTTTTGGGGGGCGGTTGGATCCCCTGGCCCACATCCACCTGGTAGAACAATCCTTTGCTGATGTCAGAACTCCTGTATAAATATACTTTGCCTGAGTGGCTTAGCCCTATGACGTAAGTATTAATATTTGGTTCTGAACAAGAGTAATCCCTGCCACAGTTCCCATGTCTAGTAGTCAATTAAAGAAAACAGTTTTAAGCCAGTTTTATAAGATATTACATCTACAATAGTTGTCTCCAATTTACAGTTGGGGAATGACCTCATCAGCGTCATATGTCTCCTTGTTCTATGGGGGGAAGCAAGAAAGTCTCTCATATCAGAACCTTTGTGGCACCTAGAGGTAATTTCTTAGGACTCATTATAACTAGTTGTTCATGTAGGATCCACAGAGGGTTCGATGTTTATAGCAATCTGGGCTTTTCTTCCTTTGAATGTTCAATGGGTCAGCCTTTCCGTTGCCACTTTTTGGTACATCCTACTCAATGCAAACCTGTATCTTTTCTTTCTCAGCCGATTTCTCATGGAGAGGGAGGAAAAGAAAAAAAAAAACAAATCTTTTTCCCATAGTTAGTTTTAAGATTTGAATTGCAAGGGTTTTGATGAAAAGGTTTCATGTCTTTCTGTATCCCCCCGCCTTTTTTTTTTTTTTTTTTTTTTTTTTTTTTTTATCCATGAGTTTCCAGAAGACATTTGTATTATTCATGACTATAGGGTGGAATCTAGGTTCAGATTTCATCAAATTTACTCTTGTTGTTTTGGGTGAATATATATGATTAACTTGGGAGCAACTTAAATTTTTACGTTAAATCATCATAAAGTGGATGCTACAAGGTGATACTGTACAACAGAGAAATTATAGAGAACTTTTGTATGTGTCAATCCCAAGTTCTTGCTCTACAGAGAATTTTATGTAAAGAAATGTGGGCAACAAGCGAATTATATCTACATTTAACTCAGGTGCATTACCATTTTTTATCAGATTCTGTAAACCAATGTTTGTTTTAATATACACAATTTACTTTTACTAAGTCATAAACCACCCTGTTCCCTGTAGACAGTGTCTAGGCGAAACTGGGTACTTGCTGAGCTCACGTAAATTAAATATGCCTTAATCGAATATCGAACCCCGGTAGTCCCTCTCTCCCACCCATCCCCCTTTCCATTCACCATTTCAGTCCATTTTCGATGCAGTCTTTCTGTTGTTGTTCTTTTCCTAATGCATCCCTCTCCATGAGAAATAGTTAATATCTGGGTTGTTGTACTAGCATCCACTATGAGGGACACATTTGTCGTTTGTTTTTCTGGGATTGTGGTACTTCACTTAACATATGTCTCAGCGCCATCCATTTACCTGCAAATTTCATGATGTGTCCCTCTTTACTGCTGGCATAGTATTCCATTGTAGACATGTACCACATTTTGCTCTATCCATCGTCAGTTGAAGGGCACCTGGGCTGGTTCCAGCTTTTTGCAAGTGTGGGGCAGAGCTGCAATAACATAGCTGTGCATGTTTTTCTGCAGTAATGTGTGTCTTGTGGGTATATACGCGGGAGTGGTATGACTGGGTAAAATGGAAGGCTTATTTTTAGTTTTTTAAGATTCCTCCACACTGCTTTCCACGTGGCTGTACAGTTTACATTCCCACCCACAATGGATGAGTGTTCCCCTGTCCCCACAACCTCTCCAGCACTTGGTATCATTCGTGTTCCTGATCCGAGCCAGTCTTATTGAAGTGATATCTTCAGAGTGGTTTTTAAAATTTTATTTTTTTTTTTTTTTTTTTTTTTTTTTTTTTTTTTTTTTTTTTTTTTCACTTCTTTTTTTTTTGTGAAGTCTCTGTTCAATCTTTGCTCCATCTTTTGAATGAGTCATTTGTGTTTGTCTTTCTTCTTTGTTTTTTGAGTAGTTGGTATACCTGGAAATTAATGCTTTGTCAGATGTATCTGCTGTGAAGGTTTCTCACACTCTGTGGGTCTTCTCCTCACTTCCTGTTTTGCTTCCTTTGATGTACAGAAGCTTTTGAGTTAATGAGGTCACATTTGTCAATTGTTCGATCTTAATTCGTGTGCAGCTGCTGTCTGAGTTAGGAATCGTTTCCTACACCTATGTCTTGTAGTCTGCGTCCAAGTTTCTCTTCTATCGCGTCCAGAGTTTGGGGTTTCACGGTGAAGTCTTTGGGCCATCTGGAGTTGACCCTTTGTACAAGGTGAGAGGTAGGGGTTTAATTTTCAGGCTTCTACAATTGGTGAGCCAGTTTTGCCAACAACACTTGCGGAAGATGCTGTTCGTCTTTTCTCAGTTGTGTCTTCTTGGCCCCCTTGTCAAATAGAGATGGCGAAATTTGATGAGCTCAGGTTTGGATCTTCAGTTTTTATTCCATTGGTCAACCGGTCTTGGTTTTTTGCCGTACCAGGCTGTCTTTATGACGATGACCCTGTAATATAGTTTTGATTCTGGTAAGGCGATCCCCCCTGTATTGCATCTTGCACTCAGGGTTGCTTTGGCTATTCGGGGTCTTTTTGTTTTTCCAAATGAAATTGACGGATTTTTTTTCCGGCCTGTGAAGAAACGCTTGGGATGCGGATTGGACGCATTAATCTGTACATGAGTTTGGGGTAGGATGGACATTTTTACTATATTTATGTTCCCAATCCAGGAGCATGGAGGTTTGTCCATCTTCTATGTCTTCCTCAATTTCCTTTTTCAGGGGTTGAAAATTTTTGTTGTAGAAATCCTTGGTGGTTTTTGGTAGGTTTGTTCCTGAGGTATTTGATTGTTTGTGAGGCTATTGTGAGTGGGAAGGGCTCCTTGTAGTCCTTCTTCAATTGCTTGTTGTGTGTGCAGAAAAGCTACTGATTTTTTCTAGGTTTAGTTTGTATCATGCACACTTACCAAAGCTCTTAATCATTTCTAGGGAGTTTTCTGGGTGGAGTTCTTAGCCAAGCGGCTTAGGTAGACAACATATCATCAGCAAAAAGGGATAGCGTGACTTCCCCTTTCAAGTAGAACTCCTTTAAGGTCTTTTCCTGTTTCTTTCTTGCCTTATTGCCCTAGCTAGGGTTTCTAGCACTATATTAAGAAGGAGTGGTGACAGGGGGCAGCCTTGCCAAGGTTCCTACGTTAAGGGGAATGCTTTCTGTCATTTCCCCAGGTAGGGATGAATTGGCTGGGGGGGGGGGGGGGGGGAAAGGGGGAGGGAGGAAGAGGGGGAGAAAAAAGAAAGAAAAAAAAAAAGGAAAAAGAAAAGGGAAAAAAAGGGAAGGGGAGGGGGAGAAGGGGGGAAAAAGGGGGGGGGAGGAAAAGTTGGGAGGGAAAAGGGGGGGGGGGGGGAGGAGGAAGGGAGAGGGGGGAAAGGGGGAAGGTGGGCAGGAGGGAAAGGGGGAACGACAAGAAGATGCAGGTGAGAGAAAATTGGGGGGGGGGGATGATGTGCACGTGAAGGTGAGAAGTCGGAGATGGTGGAAAAATAAGGAAAAGGGGGCATAGGGGTTCTTGGGACGGAGCTTAGTTTTCCTTTTTGGTTGTAGCTTTACCCAGTTTCAGTATTAGAGTGGTGCTGGCTTAATAGAAA
>VZQC01002191.1:2008-20725 GCA_009823505.1 Rhizomys pruinosus
TTTTTTTTTTTTTTTTGTCTTTTCGAGACAGGGTCTCTCTGTAGCCCCAGCTGTCCTGGAATTTGCTCTGTAGACCAGGCTGGCCTTGAACTCACAAAGATCCGCCTGCTCTGCCTTCCGAGTGCTAGGATTAAAGTTACACAAGGTTTGTTTATGAAACCCCAGGCTAACCTCAACCTCAGAACCCCCTGCACTGATGTGTGTCCCCACATCAAGCTCCCCCCTCACCTTTTATTTATTTCTTTTGCTTTGCCAGAAATGGAACCCAGGGCCTCATATGTGCCAGGCAAGGGCTCTACCCCTGAGCTTACCCCTAACCCCAAGAAAATGTGTTTTATGTAAGTTAAAAGGTAATAACTGCTAGGGGCTGGAGAGATGTCTCAGCGGTTAACAGTGCCGACCGCTCTTGCAAAGGACCTGGGTTTGATTCCCAGCACCCACACATGGTGGCTAAGAACTGTCTTTAACTCCAGTTCCAGGGAAATCTGACTCCCTCTTCTGACCTGGCTGGTATATAAACTTGAAAGACTGTGAACATAATATAGATTATGAAACCCTCCCTATTTTTCATAAGTTGGATTTTTATTTATTTATTTATTTATTTATTTATTTATTTTTTGAGACAGAGTGTCCCTGTGGCTTTAGCTGGTCTGGAACTAGACACTAGGCTGGCCTTGAACTCGGAGATCCATCTGCATGCTTCTGCGTCCTGAGTGCTGGGATTAAAGGTCTGGGCTGGGAATTAAAGGTGTGTGCCACCAGCCTGGCTTTGGATTTTCTTTCTTTCTTTCTTTATTTATTTATTTATTTATTTATTTATTTATTTATGTGTATGAATGTACTGTCTGCATGTAGGTTTGTGCACCCGTATCGTGCAAAATTTATTTATTTATTTATTTTTTTGGTCTTTTCGAGACAGGGTCTCCCTGTAGTCCCAGCTGTCCTGGAACTCACTCTGTAGACCAGGCTGGCCTTGAACTCACAAAGATCCGCCTGCCTCTGCCTCCCAAGTGCTAGGATTAAAGGCATGCGCCACCACGCCCGGCTAAGTTGATGTAATTTTCAATCTCTTTCTTTAGGGGTTTAAATTTTTTGTTGTAGAGATCATTGGCATCTTTGGTTAGGTTTGTTCCCAGGTATTTTATTATTTTTGAGGCTATTGAGCTCATGCAATTTCAGCGACCTCGTATTTAACAAAGGGGAAAAAAACCCTCAATGGAGGAAGGATAGCATCTTCCTCAAATGGTGCTGGCAAAACTGCATCACCAATTGTGGAAGAACAAAATTAAACCCCCACCTCTCACCCTGTACAAAAATCAACTCCAAGTGGATCAAAGATCTCAACATAAAACCTGAAACCTTGAAGATGATATAAGAAAAATTCGGTAACAACCTACAAGACATAGGTGTAGGAAAAGACTTTCTAAATCAGACAGCAGCTGCACAGAAAATAAGGTCAACAGTTGACAAATAGGACCTCATCAAACTCAAAAGCTTCTGTGCAACAACAACAACAACAAAAAAAAAAACAATTAAGGAAGTGAAGAGAAAACCCACAGAGTGGGAAGAAATCTTCACCAGTGATTCATCTGACAGAGCATTAATGTCAAGAATATATAGACTACTCAAAAAACAAAGAAAAAAACAAATGACTCACTCAAAAATGGAGTAAAGAGCTGAACAGAGACTTCACCAGTGAGGAAGGAAAGATGGCTGAGAAACACCTTAAAAAGTGTTCAACATCATTAATAATTAAGGAAATGCACATTAAAACCACTCTCAAATATCATCTCACTCTGATATGACTGGCTAAGAGCAAGAACACAGAAGACACCAAGTGCTGGAGAGGTTGTGGGGAAAGGGGAACACTCATCCACTGCTGGTGGGAATGCAAACTTACACAACCATTATGGAAAGCAGTGTGGAGAACACTTAAAAGACTCAAAATGAGCCTACCACCTGACCCAGCCATACCACTCCTGGGTACATTCCCACCAGACTCACCTACCACAAAGATACATGCACATCCATGTTTATTGCAGCTCTCTTCACAATAGTGAAGAGCTGGAACCAACCCAAATGCCCCTCAACTGATGAGAAAATGTGGTACATCTACACAATGGAGTACTATTCAGCTGTAAAGAAAGATGACATCATGAACTTTGCAGGTAAATGGATGGAGCTAGGAAGATATTATATTAATGAAGTACACAGTCCCAGGAAAAACAAATGATTGAATGGTATCCCTCATCTGTGGATGCTTAGTCTCAATAACCCAGTGGGTAATATTTCTTGGGAGAGGGAAAGATATTAAAAGAACAACAGGCCTGGGCATGGTAGCTACACACCGTTAAATCCGTGGCACTTGGGAGGCGAGGCAGGCTGATCTTTGTGAGTTCAAGGGGACCAGTCTGGTCACAGAGCGAGTTCCAGGACAGCTCGGGCTTACAGGGAGAACTCTGTCTCAAAAGACCAAAAAAAAAAAAAAAATGAAAAAAAAAGAACAACAAAAGAAAGACTGCAAGCACCGGGAAAACTGACTGAAATGGTGAATCAGGAGGGGTGAGAGGGCGGGTAGGGGAACACGGGTCTATATTCTAATAATGTGTATTTAATTTAAAATTACCATGTTATTTTACTTAAAATCTATAAAAAATAACGTTGGGATTAAAGTATACAAAAGGGGGGGGAACATGTTCTCTATATTTTGTGTTATACAAGTAATCGTTCTTGTAGAATTCTCTTTTCCTGTAGGATCATTTTAAGGAAATAAGTTTGCTTCCGCAAATTAACAACCGTACAGACAACTTGGAGTAATTAATGAAATTTACACTTGATTCTGCCTATAGGTAATGTGACTACAAATGCCTTTTGGGACTCATGGGGTCAAAAAATAAAAACCTAAAAGTAAAAAAGGGGGGAATCAGTATATATATAAAACGTTTTCAACAAACTTGCAATTTAATTTTAAACTCTTTGGGAAAAGATTTGTATGTTCCCACCGATGTCAAAACATCACCAGCTTAATGGCTGAGAAGAAAAGCTACAGCCTTGCATTGTGTCGGATTTTACCAAGAAATACCCAGCAGAGAAGTTGGCCCCTCTTAACACTAAAAGGAAGAAAGACCTAGACTGATAACAGGCATCAAATATTTATGTGATCAGTATGTTGTAACAACATGTTTTATAGATTCAAAGGTTATCCCTAACAAACTGTCCACCACGAAGAAACAGCCAGAACTAATCAGAGTCTGAAACGACATCTCCAGACAGAAGTAAGGTTTCTGCTTCGTCGGCCACCTGTGCCCTTTTTCTAAGCCTAGAGAACAATCTGCAGAAGAGGGGCATGGTCCAGTGTAAGCTGCGCAGTGGGGTCGAATGGTAAACCACAACAATAACGCCGGACACTGGACCACTTAGCACCCTTTTGATTGGCTTCATTGACATACAAGCCTCCAGCTGGATGGTGGGAGACTTGGGCTGTGTGAGGTTTGGGCAACACTGCTTGGCAATTGGTTTTAACATGAATGTGCTTTGTACTAAAAAAAAAAAAAAAAAAAAAGGAGCGTAGATTCTGAAAAGTCTTTAAAGCAGCAGGTTTTCAGGCCAGGCCTGCAAAATGCCAAGAGCTTAGGAGGAAAGATAGTTATTAAAATCACACTCTGTAAGGCTTAAGTTTGAAAAGGGTATACTTAAAATACATATATTTATATAGAGAGGTATTTCAATAGAGATTTATCACAGAAATACAAATAAACGATAAAGTTTAATGGCACTTAGATTTCTCTGAGGTCAGAAGTCTAGTCATATAGCGGTTAAAGAGCAAAATGGTAATATTGGGTAAATTATTTGGGCAGTGTATCAACTCTGCCCAAGTTTGTTTCACATATTATAGAGGATATCTTTAAGGCTTAGGAAATGTTTATATTGTTAAATTTGGTTGTATGTTTTGGTGAAAATGTAATACATTTGAACTATTGGAATATAAACAGTTAATTGTTATATTTATAATTTGTTTTTTTATTTTTTATTGATGCTTTTGCGTATGTCCATACATATCATTTGCCAATTCAGTTCAGGCAATTCAGTATCCCTTCCCACCCACCCCAACCCCTACCCAGTCCAGATCCTGCATTCTGCTGTAAATTTTCTGGCTCTTCTCTGCTTTTTTGGTTTTGTTTTGTGTATTTCATTTTTTTAAAATAAGTGATATTTTTTTTTTAGTCAAGCATCCCATTCTCATGTAAAAACAATTGGCAAGCAGTTGTGCCAAACGCACACGCTCATGGGGCCCAACATATCCAAGCAGGGGGCTTGTATGTTCAAATCAATGTTGATCAAAGAGTGTCCAGTCTAATTTGTTGTATGTTTCACCCATAACCCAATTGAAGCCTCTTCTATTCTACCACGCCCCCTCTCTGCAGAATTGTTCCCTAGGCTTAGAAAAAGGGGCACACGGTGGATGAAGCAAAAACTCTACGTTCTCTGGAGCTATTCTTTCTTATTATTTTTTTTTGGCTGTTTTCTTCATGAGCTGCCAGCTTTCAGGGCTAACCTTTCGATCCTACTAATTGAAGCACATTCAATTTAGATATTTAGGTATTAAACTGTATAATATACAGCCTTCGATCATACGCGGCAATGAAGCACACACATTAGATATATAGGTATTTAATAAATGGTATTAACTATAGTTATGGTAGGTTACTTTGGTATAGACACAGATGTTTGATGGTATGTTAATTCATGATTTACGATTTTCTTCTGTTAAGTATGGCAGGTCGATCTTCGTGTGGCTTGTATAACATATTCCTAAACATTAGAGGATGTAGGCTTGTGGCATCAGCCGGGGTTATTCCTCCAAGGAAGAGCTAATAGCCAATTAGATTTGGGATATACGAGACATATGGGCTGCCACTGCTGCACAGTATTCAGGCAGATGAGGTGTACGTGGTGCTGACAGGAGGCTCTTGCTTGATACTCAAGAGGATGACCTATATTCTTTATGGTTGTAGTGGTCTTTTGGTTAACACTCTCTGGCATCCCAGAGATAAATCTTGTATACTTGCAAGTGGTCTCCAACATCTTTCCATGTTTATATCATCAGGTCTTTAACAGCAGGGCCTTATTGCCTTCTTCCTGCAGAGATCCCAGTTTGGGATGGGACAAGGAGCTCTTAACCAGTTTGTGGGGGCTTCTGGATCCCTGGCCAAATTCCTTGGTAATAATCATTGTTGATGTAAAGACTCCTGTATTAATATATTTTGTTTAGTGAATAGCTTAAGGAGACTTTAGCAAAAATATTTGGTTCGTCGAAGAGAGATAATCCTTTCAAACAGTTGTCTTGTCCATTTAGTCAGTTAAGAGGCAGTTTTACTGATTTATACAAGAGAATACCTTCTATAACAGCTGGTTCCAATCTACAGCTGGAGAACGACGCTAGTCATCATCTTATTTCCTCCATTATCTTCGTATGGGGGGGAGTTAAGAAGTCTCTGTATTAAAACCTTTGGGGCACCTAGAAAGTAAGCTTCGTTAGGAACTCATAAAAATAGTTGTTACTACTTATAGATAACAATAACTTTGGGGTTAAGGTACACAAATAGTCTCTATATTTTCTGAGTTATACAATATCACCTTGCAGCACTTTCTTTTACTTGGTAGACAATTTAAAGGAATTAAGTCTAAGTTTACTTCCCAAATAAAGCATACAGTCATGATAAACAGTTTGGGTAAATTTAATGAAAACTTACGTCTTGGCCCTTGGCTCCTGTTTAGTGGTAGGTGTAATACAACTTAGGCATCTTAGGTCAAACAGCATAAAATTTAAAAGACAAACAAAAAGGAGGGAGGTGGGAGGTGGTGTAGTACTCCTTCAAGGAAAAAATGGAAAACTCTGTGTTCCAAACCTATTATAAATTGTCAATTTTGAATCTTGAAATAACAAGGAAGAGATTTGTATGTTGCCCACAGGTAAAACACCAATCTAAATGCTGAAAAACGTAATACATGTTGGCTGTGCAGCGACGGATGGGAAAATTGCCAGCAGAGAGGCTGACCCATCCTGAACATTAAGAAAGAGGAACCTCAGATGCCTGGCGTCACAGACCCTGAGAATCTCTCTGAATTCTATTGGAGTTAACGTTTATAATGGGCATAATGAAAGTTTACCTTCCAGATAGCTGAGAAACCTTCCTACTTCTCCCATTTATAGGAAAAAGAAAAACATGATGGTACTGAAGTCATTTCCTAACTGTAACACTAGAGACAGCTGTTATAGGGTGATTTCTATAAAACAGGATATAATACCCTTTTTAATTGATGATAAGGCATAAGAACGTGAAAGGATAAGTTCTCTATTTACAGCCAAATGTCATTAGAAAAAGCTTTATAAGCTGTGTATTAAGCAAAATTATAATACAGGAAAGTCTGTAATATCATCAATGAATTATTCTGCCTAGGCATGTTGGCTAGGGGATCAAAGCCCCCCAAATTATAAAAGGCTTTTGCCTATAAAGTGGGATATAGTGCAAGGAGAAAGGCAGTAAGTCCCTGTTGTCGAAGACCTGGGAGCGGTTGAGCATGGAAAAAATGTTTAGACAATCACTCTTCTAAATATACAAATTGGCCTCTGAAATATCAGAAAGCGTTACCTTAGAAGGCCACTAAGTGTGATAAGCAAAATATTGGTCCTTCTGAAGACAAGCAAGTCTCCTCTGTCGTAGCACTACCCCAACTGCCGTGTGAGATCTGTGCAACCAGTGGCAGCCTATGTCTGATATATATGCCCAAATCACATGGCTATTAGCTCTCTCCTTGGAGGAATATTCACAGAGTTGCAACAACATAGTTCCTCTAGAGGTTAGGAGATGTTATAAAGCACATAAAGAAACTTGTCACCCTTTATAGAGAAACCACAGTTTGTGGATTAGCATACGTCATACCAAGCATCTGTGTCTATGCGCACAGCTTAGCTTGCCATAATAATTAGTACTATTAAATGACATGTACATCTAATTTTTTGCGTTTGTTGAGAGGTTAAAAGAGAAGATAGGACTGTTATATACCTCTCATATGATAGCCCCTTTTCTAAGCCTAGGGAAACCCTGCGGAAGAGGGGGGGTTGGTAGATATGTAAGGGATAGGCGATGGGGTGAATGGTGGAACTAACAGCAATGTAGGTCTGGACACTCAGTGATCAACTTGAATTTGAACAAAACACCTGTCAACCCCCCACTGGATGTGGGGCTGTAGGTGTTTTGGGCACACGCCTGCGATAGGTTTGCATGAAGGATGCTTGTAACTCATGGATTATCACTTATAGTCTAAAAAAGAAAAAAAACTGAGAAGAAAGAATGCAGGACAGGTTATGGCAGATGCATGATCTGGGATGGGTGGTGGGGGGGGAGGGGGAGGGAAGGGAAATAAGCCTGAACTGAAATTGGAAAAATGTATGAAATGCACAAAGCATCATAAAACTATTAAAAATAAAAAAAAAAAAGGTATCACTGGATAAGCGCGTCAACCCATGCAAGGGGACAACCTAAAGACTAGAGTCCAAAATGACATCTCCAGAGAAAATGGACTGTTTTGCTTCTCACCCACTTCTGTCCCTTTCCCAAAGCCTTGGGAACAACTTGCAGAAGAGGAGGCATGGTAGAATGTAAGGGCTGTGGAGAGATTGGGGTAAATCATGAGACTACAGCAATATAGACTGGACTCCTATTTGATCAACATGCTTGTGCATACAAGCTTTTCCAATTGGACTATGGGAACCTTGGGTTGTTCAAAATTTGGACGTAGATACTTGCAAATTGGTTTTACATGAATGTTACTTACATTCATTGCTTATGCTTAATAATTTGGCTCACTTAATAAAATGCACCAATTACCTAATCGTATGGCAAACTGAGTAACGCCAATATTATCTTAAAACAACTGTGATATTATATTGTAGAATCCCTTAAAACATAAACAAATAAAAGACAAAAAAGAAAAGTCAGCTGTAATACTGATGGGTTTATCTTTATATATAACTTGTTTTTCTATTGTGGCTTTCAGTATTCTGTCTTTGAGCATCTAAAGTTTCACTATGATATGGCGTGGAGAATTTCTTTTCTGATCTTGTCTATATGGTGGTCTTTGTGCTTCTTGTATTTGTATGGGTATGTCTTTTTTCAATTTGGGGAAATTTTCTTCTATTATTCTGTTGAAGATCTGGTCAATACCATTATCCTGGGATTCTTCTCCTTTCTCCATTCCTATGATGTGGAGGTTTGGTCCTTTCATGATGTCCCACAATTCCTGATTATTCTACTTTTGTGGAGTTTTTTTGGTAATCTTTGCTTGAGCATTCTAGTACTTCCATGCTATCTTTCAGTCTTGATATTCCTTTCTGCTTCATCTATTCTGTTACTGAGGCTTTCTCCCATCCTTTCCTATTGACTGGATGAGTGTTTGATTTCCTTTTTCATTTCATCCTGTGATTTCTTTAGTATTTCCACTTCCTTCCAGAGTTTATCATTTTCTCCCTTTAGATCTTTGATTTGTTTGTCTGTGGGTTCCATATTCCTTGATTTCTTTGAGTGTATCTATGATTGTTCTTTTCGATCTGTTTTCTGGATTACCTCCAGGGAGAGCTCATTGTAGGGGTCTTCTAAAGGACTGGTAATATTTGATGAGGATTTATTATTTGCTTTTCTCATATTGTTTTTTCATTGTGCTTTTAGCATGTGTATTTGTTTTGTTCTTTGTATTCTGGTGTGAAACTCAAGTATTTCTTTGGTGCATTGAAGGTTTACTTTGCTTGTTTTCTTCAGATGCTTTCACTGTCTTCTTATTGGTTATGAAGGGCTGGCTGGTCTAGGTTTCAGATTTTTTACTTTTGGTTATGAATTAGAAGGACCATCTAACACCTGCCCTTCTGATCTGGAACTTCTCCAGGAATCTGGACAGTTAAGAATCAGGTTGGCTTGAGCTTGCAGTGCGTGCTATGGCCAGATGGCTTGGCTCTGCCCTGCCAGTGCTCACCACTGGGCCTCAGCTTCCTGCTGGATGGCTTGGCTCTGCCATAATTTCTTTCGGATTTAAAGAAAGAAAATATATCAAAAAGGAGACTGTGAGAATGTATTTTTAATGAGTACTCATGCATGAAAGTTTCAGAGTAGATATGTCCCAAAGATATTTAGTTGAAGAAATTTATGCATATAAGGCCCATGTAGAAAAGCAAAGAGAAATTACTACAGAGAAAATTTCAAAAAGTTCTCTTACCATGCATTGTTTATCAGCAAGTAGTAAGTTCTCATAAGAAAATATCTTTCAAGGAAAATAGATATAATTTTAATAAACTTGAGAGAAAATTATATGTAAGATCAATCCTTAATCTACAGCATATTACTCATCCTGGAGAGAAACCACATATATTTGATCATTATGGAAAACATATCAGATGAAATTTATCTCCAATTAAAAGGCAAACAAATTGTCAAAAGAAACTTCTAAATATAGTGAATGTGGAAAAATTTCAGTGGTAGCTTAAACTTTGTCATCAGAAGATTCATATTTGAAATAAGCCTTACAAATGTGATGATGGTAGATAAACTTTTATTTATTTATTTATTTATTTATTTTTTGATGGTAGATAAACTTTTAGCTAGAGCACATCTCTCACTGAGCACTGGAGGATTCGTGCTGGATGGAAATCTAACAAATGTGTCATGAGTGGAAAATCATTCACTTAAATCTTCTCTTATTCAACATCAGAGAACTCCTATGGGAAGAGATCTTATACATGTAATGGATGTGAAGAAGCCTTCAATGACTACTCATCCTTTGTTCAATAGTAGAGATTCATAGTGGAGAGAAACCCCATGACTGTACTTATCATGGGAAGTGCTTTACTGAGGTTTTGTGCCTTATACATTAGAGAATCAGGTTAGAGTGAAGCCCTATCAATGTTGTGATTGTGGGGAAACATTCAGAGTGCACACTTGACTCAGCCTCAGAGAACTCATACTGGACAAAAACCCTACAAGTGTAAAGAATGGGAAAGCATTCACTGCTGAGTCAGCCTTTATGCAACATCAAGGAGTTCACAGTGGGAAAAACCCTACATATGCAGTGAATGTGTGACGGGCCTCCCTGAAAACTCATCCCTTTCCAAATATCAGTGAATTGATACTGGCAAACAACCAATGACTGTAATGAACATGATAAAGCTTTTAGCCAAAGCATTCATCTTATTCAGCATCAGAGAATTTGTACTGGGGAGAAACCCAGTAGTCTGTGTGGCAAGTTCCATCAGTGACATTAAACACACACAGACCTGTTTAAAGTAGCTAATGTTGCAGTTCTACTCTTAAGGTTTGTCTTGCTTAACTGAATGAAGTTTTTAATGTCATTTCTACCTTTTATTCTGTTCCCAGTGAGTGGATGTGGGTATTGGATTGACTGATAAAACACCATGAAGGATACCAAAGTGAAAAGCCAAATCCAATTTGAGTTTTGAATCCAATATAAAGAAAAAAACAATTTTGCTGATGCTGAGTTTAAAAGTAGTATGAATGCTAAATTTCTTCAGCTCTTTAGCTAGCACGGATTTGAGGATATTTTCTAGTGATCTGCAGGTTCCTCTGCCTACTCTTTGTACTCATTTGAGACCCAAAGCACAGACAGGGTAGAGCTGGACTCTACAAACTACAAAATAAAGGAGAAAGGACCTAGAATCCACTGAGGAAATACTGACTATTAGGTAAGTAAAAAATCCTCTTTATTGGGTTCTATCAGGAAACAATTTATAGATTTCAGGACAGAACTAAAAGGAAAAAATAACTTTTCTAACTGTGGGGCTGCTTTACTTTCTTCATTTCAGCTAAAGCAAGAAAATAAATGTCTTCTATCATCCAAATTCATGCCAATTACAGGGTTAACATGGATAGTTTTGCCTCTGCTGTGGACTCTTCTGCCTTGTTTGCAGGAAGTATTCCCTCACTTCAATATCGTCTTGATAACGTGCCATGACTCACTAAAATGTAAACTTTTCTTCTCTCACCCAGGTTTGTAAGACCACAGGAAAAAATGTAAAAGTGCAAGCACAGAGAAGTTTACTCAAGAGTTACAACAGGAAAAAGGTCTGTACTTAAAAGTATGTGCACAGGTAGGGGCTGGAGAAATGGCTCAGAGGGTAAGAGCACCAGCTGCTTTTGCAGAGGAACCATGTTCAATTCCCAGCACCCACATGGCAGACAATAACTGTCCATAACTCCAGTTCCAGGGGAATCCAACACTCTCTTCTGACTCTGTGGGCTTTGCATAGCATGGGCACACTTACACAAATGCAGGCAGTACATTTGTACTGATAAACTAAAAGTAAAATAAGATAAAAGAATATGTATGGTTAATAAGATGAAGAAAGAATCAGTTTAATATGTAGGAGAAAATTGTTGAAAGGAACGTAAATGTGAGGTTAAAGATTTTTGTATGACAAAACAAGAATTTTGCCCTAAAAATAAAAAAAATGAAAATGAGGTCAAAATTGTGAAAGCTTAAAATCAAGTGACAAAGGTTTTTATTATAAAGTGTTTATGAATGATGAGATTTAAGGATGATATGTGTTCAATAATTTTAGTTATATTGATGTTCTCATAAGAACATTTACAAAAACTGACTGAAAAGAATGAAGTGTTTATATTTATATATATCCATATATCCAAGTACACTCACATACAATTACTTCTGCTTTTACCAACCTTATTAGACTTTAACTACTGAGGAAACTGACTCATTAATAAAGCCAAAATTTATTTCAACTATTTGGGGATTTTGTTTTTGTCTAGGGCTTGATCTAAAAGTTATGCAAAAGTTATAATTGTACAGGGGTCTCCACCATTACTAAACAGATGTGTAAGGAATATGCAACTTGCGAAAGTGTGTGGGGAGGAAGTAATAGTAATATAAAAATCAAAACAAAGACCAGATGGGAGGCCTCCTAAACTGAGAGACTCTAAAAGTATCTAGGTGGATACTTTCACAGAAGTGCCTAAGGTAGGGAGATGGAGAGGTGGCTCAGCAGTTAAGAGCATTGGCTGTTCTTTCAGAGGGCTGGGGTTCGATTCCCAGCACGCACATGGCAGCTAACAACCATCTGTAACTCCAGTTGCAGGGGAACTTGAAGCCCTCTTTTGACCTCTACTGGCATTGCATGGCACAGGTGCACTTACATGCAGGCAATACAGTCACACACATAAAATTAAAAGTAATAAAGAAAATATTTTAAAGTGCTTAATGTAAAAACCCTAAAATATTTTCTATTGATAATTAAACAGTTGTACAGATGTATAGAGACTTTTCTAAACTACTACTGTTGATAGTGTTATTAAAATTTAAAATAAGTCATGCAATGATTTTCTTTGTAAAACTATACATTAATTAGGACTCCCCATGACACTCCCATCCGGGAGAATAAAAAGTAAATTTCTCTCCCTCTATCTCTCTCTCTTTCTCTCTTTCCATATATATAACTAAATTTAGACCAAAAATCATCCTAAACCAAATGTTTACCTTTAACTTTGCTTAATATTAAAATATCTCTAAAAGAGACATGAGCCTGGGCTGGAGAGATGGCCTAGCGGTTAGGAGCGCCTACCGCTCTTGCAGAGGACCCAGGTTTGATCCCCAGCACCCACATGGCGGCCGAGAACCGTCTGAAACTCCAATTCCAGGAGAACTCCAGTTCCAGGAGAATCCGAGACCGTCTTCTGACCTCCGCGGCATTGCACGACACGGGTGCACAAACTTGCATGCAGACAGTACATTCATACACATACAGAAATAAATCAAAATTAATAAAAAAATTAAAAAAAAAGAGACATGAGCCTGATTTGAATGAGTCCACAGACCTTCTCATCATGGGAACTAAACAACAAGTTTTCAGAAATGACGCACTGTGCCTCTTTCCACTTTGTTTTCTCTTAGGTTCTTATTTCTAATCCATCCTTACCAGCTTGGGAACCGAATAGTGATAAAAATCTCAAAAGAGAACAAATTGTAACTGGCTTTGGTGGGCCCTTCTGGTGCTGTTAGGCATCCAACCTGTGGTTCAAATAACTGAAAGAGGTCGGACTTGCTACACTTAGGAAAGAAGGCCACTGACAACAGCACCCAGGAAAAATGGATATCTTACCACCAGGAACTCTTTCGAAATTAAGACTAAGAAAAAACTGCTTTTGGTCTGATTATAGGAGAAAATAATGAGTAAGTTTGTAATTAATGTAACTAAAACAGGGTCTTTTCTGACAGTCCATTTTGATGCATGTCTAGTAAACCCTGTAAAGGCTTTGAAGAACTAGAGGAAATTTTCATGCAGTGACAAATATATCTCTATCTCTCTATATATCTATATGTATATATCTGGAGTTTCCCCCTATGGGTCATCCAAGGAGCCTTTAAAATTCTTTCTAAAAAGGGCTTAATGATATATTACCTGAAGGACATAATTGGCTCACTTTGTTTTTAATTTTGCTAAATGTGTGGTGCTTATAATTTACTTGTGTTTTTACAAAGTCATAATAAAACATCTTGATCTAAAAAAATCTCTAAATCAAAATTCAATTGGAAGGGCTGGAGAGATGGCTCAGAGGTTAAGAGCACTGGATGCTCTTGCAGAGGTCCTGGATTCAATTCTCAGTGGCTAAGAACCATTCATAACTTGAGTTCCAGGGGTATTAGACACCTTCTTCTGATCTCTGTAGTCATTGCATCACACGGGTGCACTTACATACATGCAGGCAATACACTCATACACATAAAACAAAAATAATAAATAATACATTTTTAAAAATCCAAAAGGAAAACTATGATAGCAGCCCAACTTTGAATCTCCCCATTTCCTGATGGGGCTCTCTGGTTGGCCCATCTCTAAAGTCTAATGCATGGAGGGTAGATTACTGTTGGTAGGCTACATCCCACAGGAGTCTTTTTTCCAGATCTAATTTTCCTCTTCTTTGATGACAGCCTTCCCTCTGCCAGTTCTCGATCTCCTGCTGTTATAGGTCAGCTCCTGCTGCCTCCTAACTTGGTGTTTGTGAGATGAAAGCAGGTGATGAGATACATGATGGTAGACAGGTCTGTGTGGAGCATGGGACTGTCCCCCATGGGACTCCTTCCCATAGGCTGTGGCTGTACCTTAGCAAGCTTGCCATTCTCTCCTTGGGGCCTGCAGAAGCCTGGCTTTGGTGCCTAATGGGACTTTGACTAAAGTATGTCAGTGTGGCAGGGGCATGCCTCATGGAGATCAAGGGCTGGACCCTCCTTCCTGAACCTGGAAGCTATTGATCCTTCCCCTACTAGATAGTCTCAGGGAACTGAGTGGGGTCTTTATGGGCTCTCCGAGTGTGTGCTTATCATGACATGTTTGCACGGAAACAGTTCTTTCACCTTTTCTAAATAAGAAGCCAAAGTTGAGAGAATTCTGTAGTGGTCATAGCCACATCCCAGACATACAGAGCCAATGTTCAAAAGCAATTTAGGGCTCACCATCGAACCCAGACTTTTCTGAACTCCTGTGCTTTCCCAGGTGGAGGTGAGAAGTCAAGTGGTGAAGAACGGATTTCCAAGGGTTCCCTGCATGGGAAATGCTGCCAACTGGGTCAGAGATTACCGAGGAATGGAGTGCATAGCCAGCCCCAGCCTTGAGTCATTGCTTGGGGAATTGTTTGGGCAGAGAATGTCATGGAGGAGTGTTTCCTGGAGAGGTGTGTTTTAGGGATGGGGCATCCTGCTGGTTTTGGAGTTGCAGTGACTGGAATAACCTCAGTTTATGAAAAAGGAGTGGCCACAGAGTCCAAGAACCATCGGATTTTCTTTCTTTCTTTCTTTTTTTTTTTAATGTGTATGAGTGTACTGTCTGCATGTAGGTTGGTGCACCCGTGTAGTGCAATGCCTTGGAGGTCAGAGGAGGGCATCGGATTCCCCTGGAATGGGAGTTAAAGACAGTTCTCCATCACCGTGTGGGTGCTGGGAACTGAACTTGGGGCCTCTGCAAGAGCAGTCGGTGCTTCCAAGCGCTGAGCCATCTCTCCAGCCTCTGGATTTTCTTTCTCTGCCACCAGAGTGAGGAGGCCAATTTGATTGGCAGAGACCCTGACAGGATCACCCCTCTCACCTTCCAGGCCACTCAGTCCTCCCTGCAGTAGTTGATAATGACCTCACTGATCAGCCCACGCCCCACTAGAATGCCCTGGGCTCCTTCCAAACCCCTTCTAGTCTGTCTTCCTTCAAGCCTTGAAACCAAATTCATTCCTAAAGGTCAAGCGAGGTTGTTTTTTTTTTTTTTTTTTTTTTTTTTTTTTTTTTTTTTTTTTATTTTTTTTTTTTAAGAACCCACATAGAAAATCTCTTGAAAAAAATCAACTTCTAAGTGCTTTGTTTCTGGCATTAGCTGCCTTATTAACAGTCTAGGAAGCTTTAAAAAATGTGCATAAGGGGCTGGAGAGATAGCCTAGCGGTTAAGAGCACCGAATGCTCTTGCAGAGGACCCGGGTTTGATCCCCAGCACCCACATGGCGGCTGAGAACCGTCTGTAGCTCCAATTCCAGGAGAACTCCAGTTCCAGGGGAATCTGAGACCCTCTTCTGACCTCCGCGGCATTGCACGACACGGGTGCACAAACCTACATGCAGACAGTACATTCATACACATACAAAAAATATAAAAAAAATAAAAAAATAAAAAATGTGCACAAGTGTATTGTCTGCATGTATGTAAGTGCAACTGTCTTGCAGTGTGCATGAAGGTCAGATGAGGCCGTCAGATCCCCTGGAACTGGAGTTACAGCCAGTTGTTAACCACCGTGTGGGTGTTGGGAACTGAACTCTGCAAGAGCAGCCAGTGTTTTTAACCACTGAGCCATCTCTCCACCCCAAGGAGGCTTTCAAAGGTATAAATCAGCAAAGTGAATCTAATATTTATTTATTTATTTATTTATTTTATTTTATTTTTTTTTTTTGGTCTTTTTGAGACAGGGTCTCCCTGTAGCCCCAGCTGTCCTGGAACTCACTCTGTAGACCAGGTTGGCCTTGAACTCACAAAGATCCGCCTGCCTCTGCCTCCCAAGTGCTAGGATTAAAGGCGTGCGCCACCACACCCGGCGAATCTAATATTTATAAAGAAATATGAAATATCAAGCAATAGGTCCTGAAAATAAACAAAATGGGAGAAATCATTAGCTGTCCAGACTTAGGATAAAGCTTCTTGATAGAGACAGTGTGGTTCTGGTGTATGGAGAGATATCTGGTAGAGACAGTGTGGTTCTGGTGTATGGAGAGATACCTGATAGACACAGTGTGGTTCTGGTCTATGGAGAGACATCTGATGCAGATAGTGTGGTTCTGGTGTATGGAGAGATACCTGACAGAGACAGTGTGGTTCTGGTGTATGGAGAGATATCTGATGCAGACAGTGTGGTTCTGGTCCATGGAGAGATACCTGATGGAGGCATTGTGGTTCTGGTGTATGGAGAGATATCTGATAGAGACAGTGTGTCTCTGATCTATGGGCTGGTAGCAAACAATGGCCTGCTTGGGGTGAAGCTATCCTTGCATTTGTTTTTACATGGCTCATGAGGCAAGGATAGCTTCTAATTTTTAAATGGTTGAAAATAAGATATTTTATAAACTCAAGGTTCAGTGGCCATGGATGAAGTCTTACTGGGTGGGACATAGCCACATACATAATCTGTGTATTTTCTGGGGCTGTTTTCATAGTCCACAGTGTAGCTGAGTAACTCTGACACAGAATGAATAATCCACAAACCCTTGACACGTTGCTGATGTCTGAAACAGACTAATGAACACTAATTTACTGAATGGTGACAAGGCTGGCATTGCAGATCAGTGCTGGGAAGGTTAGCATTGTCCTGGGTAAATTAAATTTCCAAAGTGAAAACTGATCCCTCCCTTAGATCTATGCAAAAAAGTTATTAGTAGGAAGACTTAAAAAATCTATGTTTATGGTAAAACAATAAAGCTCCTGGAATATATAATTGGATAAAATTTTTTTATTATTAGCATACAGTTTTTTATTGATGTTTTGTGGATTTCATACATCATTTTTCAATTCAGTTCAGGCATATTCCCCTTTCCCTTCCCCTCACCCCACCCTACCCCATCCCAGATCATGCATCCTGCCATAACTGCCCTGCATCTTTCTCTCAGTCTTTTTTATGTTTAAAGAATTCACATTTTTCTCCATTAATTTTATATTACTCTAAAATATGGACACATACTCTCCATCCATATACAGTAATCACAGAGTCTGAAAATAATTGGTGGGTGGATTCTAGAGCCCATTGAGAGATTCACATTATAACAACGTAGTTGCTTTCAGATAAACAGAAATATAACCATAATGTTGTTAAGCTGGCCTTTCGTCTGGGGGATTTGGTGTTAGCATCCACAAATGAGGGAAATCATTCTCTGTCTTCTGGAACTGTGTTACTTTACTCAGCATAATGGCTTCGAGCTCCATCCATTTACCTGCAAATTTCATAATGCCATCTTTCTTTATCACTGAATAGTAGTTCATTGTGTAGAGGTACCACATTTTTGTCATCCACTTCTCTGGAAGAGGAGCATTTGGGTTGGTTCCAGTTCTTCGCTATTGTGAAGAGAGCTGCAATAAGCATGGATGTGCATGTATCTTTGTGGTAGGATGAGTCTTTGGGGTATATATCCAGGAGTGGTATGACTGGGTCAGGTGATAGGCTCATTCCGAGTCTTTTAAGGGTTCTCCACACTGCTTTCCATAGTGGTTGTACAAGTTTACATTCCCACCAGCAGTGGATGAGTGTTTCCCTTTCCCCACAACCCCTCCAGCATCTGTTGTCTTTTGTTCTCTTGAACTTAGCTAGCCATACTGGAGTGAGATGATATCTGAGAGTGGTTTTAATTTGCATTTCCTTAATTATTAATGATGATGAACACTTTTTAAGATGTTTCTCAGCCATCCTTAATTCCTCACTGGTGAAGACTCTGTTCAGCCTTTTACTCCATCTTTTGAGTAAGTCATTTGTCTTCTTCTTTGTTTTTTGAGTAGTTTATATATTTTTGACGTTAATGTTCTGTCAAATGTGTCAATGGTAAAGATTTCTTCCCACTCTGTGGGTTTTCTCTTCACCTCCTTGATTGTTTCTTTTGCTGTACAGAAGCTTTTGAGTTTTATGAGGTCCCATTTGTTGACTGTTGACCTTACTTCCTGTGCAGCTGCTGTCTGATTTAGAAAGTCTTTTCCTACACCTATGTCTTGTAGGTTGTTGCCAATTTTTTCTTTTATCACCTTCAGGGTTTCAGGGTTGATGTTGAGATCTTTGATCCACTTGGAGTTGATTTTTGTACAGGGATTTTGATTGGGATTGTATATCAATTTGGGTAAAGTGGACATTTTTACTATATTAATTTACACAATCCATGGGCATGGGAGGTCTTTCCATCTTTTGATGTTATTTTCAATGTTCTTTTTTTTTTCATAGTACAAGGGACATCTGAGTACCCTTTATTTTTTATTTTTATTTTTTTTTGAATGGGTACCAGTTTCTTTTTTTACACATAAATTTATTTTTATTTATTTATTTTTTAAAAAAAATTTTTATTGATGCTTTGTGTATTTCATACATCATTTTCCAATTCAGTTCAGACATATATCCCCTTCCTTTCCCCCCACCCC
>VZQC01002191.1:22429-96558 GCA_009823505.1 Rhizomys pruinosus
TGGGTATTGAAGTCCCCCTACTATATGTGTTGCCGGGGTTACTCTGAGCCTTTGAGATCCTGCAAGAGTGTTATCTTTAAAAGTTTGGTGCGCTGGTGTTTTGGTGCATATATATTAATGATTGGAGATCTTCATCGTCGACTGTTCCTTTAATGAAGATATAATTGCCTTTCTTGTTCTCTTTTGATTTCTTTTGCTTTGAAAGTTATTTTGTCTGATATTAGGATAGCGCACCTGCTTTATTTTTGGTACCTTTTTCTTGGAATATTTTCTTCCCTCCCTTCACCTTAAGTTGTGTCTGTCCTTGAAATTGAGATGGGTTTATTTTAGACAGCATATAGAAGGATTTGTTCCTAATCCATTCTCCCAGTCTATGCCTTTTGATTGGGAGTTCAGTCCATTTATATTTCAGGTTATAATGAAAAGATGGATTTTTTTCTTTCACCTTATATCCATTTGTAGTTTTAGTCTCTGATTCTACTCCTACTGTTATATTTTTATTAGTTTCTTTTCTAGGTGCCTGCGGATAGTTGCTCTCTATTCTGCCTTTGAATTGCTTCAAGCATTTTCTGGAGAGTTGGTTTTTCCGGACATGTACTCTATCATGTTTTTTCTTGGAAGTTTTCTCTTCTCCTTCAACTGTTAATTGACATTTTTGCTGGTTTATCGATTCCTGGGTTGGCCTCCATAGTCCTTTAACACTGGGACATGCTTGCTCCATTGTTTCTTCTTGCTTTCATGGTTGCGGCGAGAAAGAAGTCAGTTGTAAATTCTGATGGGTTTTTCCTTTATGTGACTTGTTTTTTCTTTGGTGGCTCTTCCGCATTTGTCTTTTTTTTGTGCATCTAGCATTTTGACTATTATGTGGCGTGGGGAGTTTCTATTCTGGTCTGTCTATTTGGGGGAGTCTGTGTGCTTTTTGTATTTGAATTGGTTTGTTACTTTTTGTTTGGGGACGTTTTCATCTATTTTCTGTTGAAGATCTGCTCTATAATATTCTCTTGAGATTCTTCTCCTTCGTCTATTTCTATGATTCGGGGATGGTGGTTTGACTTTTTCATAGTTTCCCATATTTCCTGGTCACGTCCATGTTTGTGTATTTTTAAACTTTTTCCATAATCTTTGAGTTTTTTAGTTGCTCTTTATCTCTCCATATTGATATTTTGTCTGCTTCCTCCATTCTTATTTGAGGCTTTTCCTTTCCTTTAATTTCCTGTTGGAAAGTGTTCTATTTCCTTTTTCATTTCATTCCATGATTTCTTAATATATCCATTTCCTTTATGAGTTTCTCATCTCTTCTTGGTTGCTCCTTACTTCGTTGGTGGGCCTCCTTTTTCAGTGTTCTCCTTCCTAAGGTTTTGTTTTTTTCTTTCTCTCGTCTTTCTGGAGTTTGTCAATCTCTTCCTTTAGGTTGTTATTGTATCCCTCTAGCCATATGTCCTTTTTGATTTTCATTTCTCTCTTTACTTCTCTGAGTTCTTCCTTTAGTTTGTCATTGCATCCCTCTAGTCTTTTGAGTTTTCATTCTCTCTCTTACTTCTCTGAATTCTTTCTGTCTTTAATTTCTCTGCATAGGTCTGCAATTATTTCCTCTAAGGTTATTTCTGGCGGTAAACTCCAGGGGATCTGATGTAGCTGTCTCCTACTGGGTTGTAGAGCTGGTGTGGAATTATCCTGTCACATTTCCCATGTTGTCTCTTTGTCGTCTCCCTGGGCTTGTTGGGTTTCCCTTTGTGATTCAAAATCTCAAATGCCTTTTCAGTTTGTTGAAGGCTGAAAGCTTGTTTATTTTGCTTGCCTCCTCCAATGCCTTTCTTTTTTTTTTTCCCTTCTCCCTCCTCGTTGTTTCTGGAGGGCTGACTTGTCTAGCTAGGTTCCAGGCTTTCAATTTTATTTATTATATTTTTTTTTTTTTTTTTTTTTTTTTTTTTTTTTTGAAGGTTCTCCAAAAAAATTCATTTGGATACTCTCTCCTCAATCCCCAGTGTTGGCGGGGGGGGGGGGGGGTGGTTCTTAACTTCAGCCACGCCCCAGTACCTTCCTGGAGCGGTGGCGGGCTGGTCCTGAGCCCTCTCCTGCTCAGGACCCCAATATGGGAATCTGCACCTGACTCCCAATGCCAGGATCCCCTCCCACTTTTGACTACGGGGTGGGGGCGGGCCACCCAGCTGGGCGGCCACGCTTTGGCAGGAATTAAGAGTCCGGTCTAGGTCCGCCAGTCACTGGGCCCACTTTGCCAAAACTCAACAAATCAATTGTCCTGCACCCATGGTTCAATGCCCTGATTTTTACCTTCCTGGAGCAGGTGGCGAGCTTGTCGAGCCCTGCCCTGCTCAGGACCCCAATATGGCGTCTGCGCCTGACTCCCAACCCAGGATCCCCTCCCACCTGTGACTACGGGGTGGGGGCGGGGCCAACCAGCTGGGGAGCCACGCCTTGGCAGGGATTAGTAGTCGGGTCTAGGTCCGCCCGTCACTGGGCCCCCTTTGCCCCAACTCAGCAAATCAATTGTCCTGCACCCGTGGGTTAATGCACTGGATTTTTACCTTCCTGGAGCAGGTGACGAGCTTCTGTCTGAGCCCTGCCCCTGCTCATGACCCCAAATTATGGCTCTGTGCCTGACTCCAAAGCCAGGATCCCCCCCCACTTGTGACTTACGGGGGTGTGGGGGTGGGGGCCACCCAGCCGGCCAGCCACGCTTCGGCAGGAATTAGGAGACGGGTCTAGGTCTGCCAGTCACTGGGCCCCCTTTGCCACAACTCAGCAAATAAACTGTCCTGCACCCGTGGGTCAATGCCCTGATTTTACCTTCCTGGAGCAGGTGGTGAGCTTGTCCTGAGCCCTGCCCTGCTCAGGACCCCAATATGGTGACTGCGCCTGACTCCAAAGACAGGATCCCCTCCCACTTGTGACTACGGGGTGGGGGCGGGGCCACCCAGCCAGGCAGCCAAGCTTGGGCAGGAATTAGGAGACGGGTCTAGGTCCGCCAGTCACTGGGCCCCCTTTGCCACAACTCAGCAAATCAATTGTCCTGCACCCGTGGGTCAATGTCCTGATTTTACCTTCCTGTAGCAAGTGGCGAGCTTGTCCTGAGCCTTGCCCTGCTCAGGACCCCACTATGGCGTCTGTGCCTGACCACAAACCCAGGATCCACTCCATTGTGCCTATGGGGTGGGGGTGGGGCCAGCCAGCCGGGCAGCCACGCTTGGGCAGGAATTAGGAGACGGTTCTAGGTCTGCCAGTCACTGAGCGACCTTTGCCACAACTCAGCAAATCACTTGTCCTGCACCCGTGGGTCATTGCCCTGATTTTACCTTCCTAGAGTGGTGGCAGTCTTGTTCTGAGCCCTGCCCTGCTCAGGACCAATAATTTATTTTTTTAAACAAAATCTAGACTGTTGTTCCGCCCACTTCCCCCACCCCCAGAGCTCATGCATTGCCCAAAACGCTTTTCATCTCTTTCTCAGTCTTTCTTCAAATATTTCCATGAGGAGGAAGTTGGACTGTTTGAGCAAAAGCTTACTATTTTCAGTCAGTCTTTGATGCAGTTCTTTCTGTTGTTGTTGTTGTTGTTTTCTAATATGCATTACGCCCAACTGATTTGGACAAAAGCTCAGGGGGCCCTGAACAAGAAATACTTACAAGTAGTTTAATTGGCACTAGCACCACAATGAGGGATACCATTTGTCGTTTGTTTTTCGGGACTGTGTTACTTACCTCTCATGATATTCTCTAGCTCCACCATTTTTCCTGAAAGTTCTGATTGCCGTCTTTTCTTTACTGCTGTATTATTCAAATCCTTGTTAGATGTACCACTTTTCTTATCCACTCCTCAGTTGGGGGCATTTTGGTTGGTTTCGCGTCCTGATTGTGAAGAGCTGCAATAAAAATGGCGTGCATGTATCTCTGGGTGGGTGAGTCTTGGATATAACCCAGGAGTGGTATGCTGGTGGGTGGTAAGTCATTCCTGACGTTTTCAAGGGTTCTCCACACCTGCTTTCCATAGTGGTGTAGCAAGTTTACACTCCACCAGCAGTGGATGAGTGTTTCACCTTTCCCACAACCTCTCAGCACTTGGTCATTTGTTTTCTTGATTCTAGCCAGCTTATGGAGTAAATGATATCTTAAGTGGTTTATTTGCATTTCCTAATTATTAGTGATGTTGAACACTTTCTTAGATGTTTTTTCTCAGCCACTCTAATTCCTCACTGTGAAGTCTCTGTTCAGATTTTGCTCCTCTTTGAGGGTCATTTGTTTTTTTTTTCTTTGTTTTTGAGTAGATTTATATATTCTGGAATAATGCTTGTCAGATGTATTCGCATGTGAAGTTCCTCCACTCTGTGAGTTTCTCTTCCCTTCCTTGATGTTTCTTTTGATGTACAGAAGCTTTTGAGTTTAATGAGGTCCCATTGTCCAATTGCGACCTTAATTCTTGTGCAGCTGCTGTCTGATTTAGAGAAGTCTTTTCCTTCCTATGTCTTGTAGTCTGTCGCCAACTTTTTCTTTATCACCTTCAGGGTTTGGGTTTCAGTTGAGTGTCTTTGATCCATTGGAGTTGATTTTGTACAGGGTGAGAGGAGGGGTTAATCATTCTTCTACGCGTGTGTCCATCCAGTTTTCCACACCACTTTGTGAAGATGCTGTCTTTTCTTCTTTGTTCTTCTTGGCTTCGTATAAATAGAGATGGCTGAAATTTGTATGTGCAGAGTTGATCTTATTTTCTGTTCTGAGATCAACTGGGTCTGTTTGTGCACAGTACCAGAGCTGTTATACTATCGCCCTTTGTAGTTATGGTTTAAGTGCTGGTAGAGCGATCCCCCTGTATGCTCTGTTTCGCCAGAGTTGTTTGGTATTCGGGTTCTTTTGTTTTTCCCAAATGAATTAGAACGTTTGTTTCCAAGCCTTGTGGAAGAAACTCTTGGGATTTGATTGGATTGCATTGAATCTATACAACGTTTCGGTAAAAATGGACATTTTTACAATGTTAATTTTTCCCAATCAAATGAGCATGGGAGGTTTTTTTTCCATCTTCTGATGTTTCTTCATTTCTCTTTTTAAAGTCTTAACATTTTTGTCTTGTAGAGATCTTTTGGTGTCTTTGGTTATAGGTTTGTTCCTAGGTATTTTAGTGTTTTTGAGGCTATTGTGTGGGGCAAGGTCTCTTGAATCTTTCCTCCAGTGCTTGTCTCTGTTGGTGTAAAGAAGGCCATTGATTTTTTTTAAAAAAAATTTTTTTAATTTTAAATTTTATTTATTTCCTTATGTGTATGACTTTTTTTTTTTTTGTTACTGTCTGCCATGCAAGTTTGTGCACCCGTGTCGTTGCAATGCAGCGGAGGTAGAAGAGGGTCTCGGAATTCCCCTGGAACTGGAGTTGGAGTTTCAGACGGTTTTATTGGAGTTTCAGACGGTTACTTCTTGGCCGTCCCATGTGGGCGCTGGGTGAGCGAAACCCGGGTCCTCTTCAGAGCGGTCGGCCGCTCTAACCCACTAGGCAATCTCTCCAGCCCATAAAAAAATTTTTTTTCAAGGTTTTTTGTATCCTGACCTTTATGAAACTTACTCGTTTCTATGGATTTCTCTGGTGGAGTTTTTAGCCTCCCTAAGTAGAACAATCATATCATCGCGCACAAAAGGATAGCGTTGACTTTCTCTTTTACCAATTAGACTCCTTCTTATTTCCTTTTCTTGCCTTATGCTTAGCAAGGGTTCAACGGCCACTATGTTGAATAGGAGTGAGTGGTGGACGGGGCAACCTGTGCGATTTAAGTCCCTTAAAGGGAATGCTTCTGTGTTTCACATTTAGGATGATATTCGGCTGTGGGTTCTGTATATGTCTTTGATTCATGAGGTAATGATCCCTCCAACCTTTCCCTCTAGGGCCTTACACATGAAGCTGTCTGGGATTTTGTCAAAGGCTTTTTCCAGCATCAATTGGATGATGTGATGGTTTGTATGGTTTTTGTCTTTCAGTCCTTTATTGCTTGAATGATGTTTATTGATTTTCAGTTTATGTTGACGAACCTATCCCTGACATCTCTGGTACTGTAACCAACTTGGTCATGTGGATGATTTCTTGATGTGGGTCTGGTGCTAATTGTTCCAGTATCTATTCGTAGAAATTTTGTGCACTTGTGTCATTAGGGAGATGAGGTCTATAGATTTCCTTTTTAGTTGATCTTTGCCTGGTTTTGGTAATTAGAGTGATGCTGGCTTCATAGAAGGAATTGGGAGAACTCTCCTCCGTTGTATCTCTTCTAAACAACTTTCAGTATTAATGGTTGTAAGTCTTTTGAAATAGTTTTATTAAATTCTGCTTTGAAACACCTCTGGGCCTGGGCAATTTTTTGGTTGGAAGGCTGCTTTCTACACTCTCATTTCTTCACGATGTTATTGGGTCTGTTTTAAGCTGCGATCTCTTCTTGGAGCTTTGGTGATTCCAGATCTTCAGATATTCATCCATTCTTCTAGGTTTTCAAACTTAGTAGGTTAATTATAGTGGTTTTTAAGTAATTTTCATATGATTGTTCTGATCTTTTCTTTCTGTGTGCTATTTCCCTTTTCACTCACGAGTTTATTGATTTGGAGTTGTTCCTTCTTTCTTTGGTTAATCTGGCAGGAGGTCTTCTATCTTGTTTATTCTTTTTCAAAGAAACCAATTTTATTCATTCGTGATTTTTTTGTATTGGTTTTATTTGTTTCATTTCATGATTTGCTCTGATTTTTGTTATTTTTTCTGCTTGCGGTTTAGGGTCATTTCTGTTGTTGTCTCTCAAGTACTCTTTAGCTGGAGTGTTGACTCGTTCACTTGTGCTTCTTCTGCTTTTTGCTGATGTGGACTCCAGAGGCATAAACTTCCTCGTAGGGAATGCTTTAGTTGTATTTTTGTTTTGTGTAGTTTTTGTATTGTGTCATCAGTCATGTGTTTTCGTTCTTCTTTTAGCTTTCTTTTTTCTTTCTTTCTTTATCTTTCTTCTTGACCTACCCATTCATTATTCAGAGATGTGTTGTTTAGTCTCCATTGTTCTTGTAGGTCAGAGGGTCTTTCCCTGGGTTTGATTTTAATGAGTCTTTATATGCATGTGGTCTGAAATAGAATGCAGATATTATATTTCATTTTTGTATTTTTTGAGGTTTTTGTGTTACAGTATGTGGTCGATTTTGGCGAATGTGTTCCGTGGAGTGGTGCTTTGCGGAGAAAAGTTGCATTTCTGCTTATTCGGATTGGAATATTTCGGGTTAGAGGTCTATGTTGGTCTTTGGTGTATCATATCGTCAGTTCAGATTTCTCTCTGTTATTCTTTGTCCTGTTGACCCTATCCAAAGGGCCTCCAGTTGGGGTATTGAAACTCTCCTACATTGAGTGTACTGGGTTATCTGGACTTTTGTTCCTGGAGAATCTTCTGTTAAACGTTTGGGTGCACCCAAGAATTTTGGTGCATAAATATTTAGAATTGTGAAATCTTCTTGGTGATAATTGTTCCTTTGCAGAAATGTAATGGCCTTCTTTTTTTTATTTTTTCTGATTATTTTACTTTGAACGTTGATTTTGTCCTGATATTAAAATGCAACACCTGCTTTCTTTTTGGTAACCATTTCTGCTTGGAATATTTTTTTCCATCCCTTCACTTAAGGTGGTGCAATGTCCTTGAGGTAAGATGGTTTTCTTGTAGACAGTCATAAAAGGTTTGTTTCCTAAAATTCTCCTAGGTCTATGTCTTTTTGATTGGGAATTTAGTCCTTTAACTATTTAAGGTTATGACTATGAGATGTTTGTGTTGCTTCCTTTTGCTTATTATCCATTTGCATGTTTGGGTTATGGTTTCTACTTCTGCAGAGTTATGCTTTTATTTGTTTTTTCTAGAGTTGCTGGGGTTGGTTTGCTCCTTTTTTTGTTCTTTGAATTGCTTCAAGTATCCTGAAGGGTGTGTTCCAGACATGTATTCTTTCAAGTTTTATTCTAATTTTCTCTCTTTCAACTTATTATTTTTTTTTTTTTTTTTTTTGCTGGGTATAGTAAACCTGGGTTGGAATCTATTGTCCTTACCACTAGAATGTCTTTGACTGAGGTTTTTCTGCTATTAGTTTCCGCGTTGGAAGTCAGCGTTGAATTCTGATTAGGTTTTCCCCTTATACACTTGTTGGTTGTCTGCTTGTGGCTTAAGGATTTTGTCTTTGTTTTGTGGCCCTAGACATTTTAAAACTATGATGTGCGTGCGTGAGAAATTTCTTTTCTGATCTTGTCTGTTTGGAGATTTCTATTGTGCTTTTGTATGGGTATGGTTTTCTTTTTCGTTTTTGGAAGTTTGTCTCATTATTCTGTTGTAAGATTCTGAATCAATACCATCTCTTGATTTCTTCTCTTCCTCTATTCCTTCTGTATGCAGAGGTTGGATCTTTTCCAGTGTCCCACATCTCCTGTGTGTCCACTTTGTGTATTTTAAATTTTCATTTAGCCTTCCTTGAGGGTTTTTAGTTGTTCTGTGTTATCTTCCAGGTCTGATATTTCTTTGTTCTGCTTCCTCCATTCTGTTCTTCTGAGGCTTTTTCCACTCCTTTCCTCTTGAATGGGATGTGAGTGTTTGATCCTTTTTCATTTTCTTTCTGGACTTTCTTTAGTATTTCTACTCTTTTTGGAGCGTTTCTCGAATCTCTTTTTGTTGTAGCCTTTGTTCGCTGGTTGGTTTCCTTATCTTTCTCAAAATGGTATCTTTTCATATTCTACATTTCCTCCGGGGTTGTCTCCTCTCTCTAGGTCCTTCCCTTCTTGAGTTCTTCATTCTCTTTTCTTAGTTCTTTGATTTGTTCTTTATGATCTTGTAGTTCTTTAAATATGTTCCCAATTGTGTTTCTGATGTCTGTGTCCTGGGGCATCCCCAGAGGGATCCCACTTCAGGAGTCTTCCATAGGGTTGGTAAAGCTTGGCACGGGATTATCCTGCCCCTTTCCAGTGTTGTCTCTTCTTTGTGATCCTGGCATATGGGCTTCTCCTTGCCTGTTTTCCAATGTGAGTCCTAAATGCCTCTTCACCTTGTTGAAGGCTTGTTTGCTTGCCTCCTTCAGATGCCTCTTCGTAATCCCAGTTGGGGGGGGGGCTCTTCAGCCCATGCCCCGGTACCTTCTGCTGGCCTCAGGAGATCTCAGATCTCAAGAGTCACACAAGTCCACCTTTAATACCAGCTGGGAGGATAACTCTGCCCCCACAGCCACAAGATCCAATCAAGCCAAAGACAGCACATTTAATCGCAGCTTGGAGGATGACTCCAACCCCACAGCCACAAAAGCCGATCAAGCCAAAGACAGCTGGATTAAGGGATCAACAATCAGCTTTGCTGAGGCACCCAGTTTCTATCTGTCTCCTGCTCTTCCTCCTGCTGGCCTCAGGAGATCTCAGAGTCAATGTCCTTCTTTAGGGGTTTAACATTTTTGTTGTAGAGATCTTTCGTATCTTTGGTTAGGTTTGTTCCCAGGTATCTTATTATTTTTGAGGTTATTGTGAGTAGGAAAGTCTTCTTATATTCCTTATCCAGGTTAATTTTGTAGCCCAACACTTTACTAAAACTCTTAATCTTTTCTAGAAGTTTTCTGGTGGAGTTTTTAGCATCCCTTAGGTACACTATCATATCGTCTGCAAAAAGGGATAGCCTAACAACTTCTTTTCCAATTAGTATGCCTTTAACTTCCTTCTCTTGTCCTGTTGCCCCAGCAAATGTTTCAAGCACTATGTTAAACAGGGGTGGTGATAAGGGGCAGTCTTGCTGGGTTCCTGCCTTTCAGAGAAATGGTTCTAATTTTTGTCCATTTAGGATGATGTTGGCAGTGCGTTTGCTATATATGGCTTTAATCATGTTGAGAAATGCTCCTTTCAGTCCTATTCCATCTAGAACTTTAAGCATGAAAGGATGCTGGATCTTGTCAAAGGCTTTTTCTGCATCAATTGAGATAATCGTGTGGTTTTTGTCTTTCAGTCCATTTATGTGTTTTATGATATTTATTGATATGCATATGTTGAACCATCCCTGGATCTCTGGTATGAATCCAACTTGATCATGATGGATATCTTTTTGATGTGGGTCTGTATGTGATTCACAAGTATTTTGTTGAGAATTTTTGCATCTATGTTTGTGGGAATGAAACTTTGTGTGTGGCTTGAAGCAAGAACTTGTAAGACCTGTCCCATAAGATCTCCAGTTATCTGATATCTCTGTGGGCATTCAGTTGCTTCTGTGAGTTATCTGTAGCTCCCCAGAAGGTTTGGGATATCACAATGTTTCTTGCTTTGCCCTATCTCTGCAAAGTTCCAGGACTGGATGGCCCCTTCCCTTGAGGCATTGAGCAAAATGCACCTCTAGTTACCTGTTGCACAAACAGGAGCTCTGCAGCCCCCCCATTAGATCCAAGGTGGCTCCCCCTCACTTCCATCTGCCCACCACTTCCTTGCCCAGAGCACAGCAGCCTTCAATATATAGACCTCACTGACAGAAAATAAATGGAGTTACTATCCTCCAGGCTCTCTGCATGTGAGTCCATTCAATTCCAAGGGTGATCTCCTGTGGTTTTCCCTCCCCCCACCTCACCATAGCTAAGCCTAGAGAATGCTGGCCTGCAGGCAGGAAACAGTCCTGGAGCTGAGCCAAGAGAAGAAGAGTGTCTGGAATGCAGTCACACGTGACTCAAAGACATTGAACAATGACATATGTTCATTATGAGATGGGACTATAGCTTTCTTTTTTGCTTGCATCTTTGCCTGGTTTTGATATTAGGGTGATGCTGGCTTCATAGAAGGAATTTGGAAGAATTCCCTCTGTTTGTATCTTTCTAAACAGTTTGAGTAGCAATGGTTGTAGGACCTCTTTAAATGTTTTATATTATTCTGCTGTGAAACCATCTGGACTGGGCTTTTTTTAGTTAGGAGGTTTTTAATTACATCTTCAATTTCCTCAAATATTATGGGTCTGTTTAAACTATCAATATCTGTGATGATGTTTCCCCTTTCTTTAAAAAATTTTTTTAAATTTATTTTTGTATGTGTATGAATGTACTGTCTGCATGTAAGTTTGTGCACCCGTGTCATGCAATGCCGCAGAAGTCAGAAGTGGGTGTCGGATTCCCCTGGAACTGGAGTTAAAGACAGTTCTCAGCCATCATGTGGGTGCTGGGGATCGAACCCGGGTCCTCTGCAAGAGTGGTTGGCACTCTTAACCGCTAGGCCATCTCTCCAGCCCTGATGTTTCCCCTTTCATCACGAATACTATTGATTTGGAGTTGCTCTCTCTTTTTTTGGTTAACTGGGCTAGCAGTCTGTCTATTTTATTTTTTCAAAGAACCAGCTTTTGGATTCGTTGATTTTATGTATTGTTTTCTTTGTTTCTATTTCATTGACTTCTGCTTTGATTTTTGTTATTTCTTCCTGTCTGTTGGGTTTAGGGTTCATTTGTTGTTGTCTCTCAAGTGTTTTTAGCTACAGTGTTATATTGTTTATTTGTTCCCTTTCTGTTTTTTTGATGTGGGCACTTAGGGCTATAAATTTCCCTCTCAAGACTGCTTTTTAAATTATCACACCGGTTTTGTTGTGTTGTATCATCTTTTTCATTCAGTTCCATTGATACTTTTATTTCACTCTTTATTTCTTCCCTGACCCATTCGTTATTCAGGATTGTGTTGTTTAGTCTCCCTGTGTTCTTGTAGCTAGTTGGACTTATTCTGGTGTTCACATTGAACTTTATTGCACTGTGGTCTGATAGAATGCATGGAATAATTTCTATCCTTTTGTATTTGTTGAGGTTCCTTTTGTGCCTCACTATGTGGTCGATTTTGGAGAATGTTCCATGAGTTGCTGAGTAGAAAGTATATTCTCTAGTATTTGGGTGGAAGATTCTGTAGATATCTGTGAGGTCCATTTGGTGTATTGTATTGTTCAGTTCTGATGTTTCTCTGTTTATTTTTTGTCCTGTTAGTGTGTTAGAATTAATCTGTGTCTTGAGGTAGTGCAGAGTTGTGTTTATAAAGTTAGGTGCACCAGGGTTTGGTGCATAGATATTTACAATTGTGAAGTCTTCATGGTTCATTGTTCCTTTAACAAGGATGTAATGGCCCTCTTTGTCTCTTCTGATTAATTTTACTTTGAGATCTATTTTGTCTGATATTAGAATAGCCACTCCAGCTTGTTTCTTGGTACCATTTGCTTGGAATAGTTTTTTCCATCCTTTCACTCTAAGGTGGCATCTGTCCTTGAGGCTGAGATGAGTGTCTTGTAGACCGCATATAGAAGGGTTCAGTTTCCTAATCCATTCTCCCAGTCTATGGCTTTTGACTGGGGAGTTTAGACCATTATTATTTAAGGTTATTATTGAGAGATGTGTGTTGCTTCCTTTTACCTTATTTTTTGTTTGCATTCTTGGTCTAGGTTTATATGTACTATGTTACGATTTTGTTGCTTTCTCTCTTTAATTGCTTAGGCATAGTTGCTTCTTTCCTCTGTTTTTTGGATTGCTTTGAGGATTTTCTGAAGTGTTAGTTTCTTAGACATGTATTCTTTCATCTTGTTCATGTCATGAAAGATTCTTTCTCCTTCAACTATGACATTTTTCCTGGGTATAGTAATCTGGGTTGGCATCTAAAGTCATTTAGTGCTGGGAATACTTTGCTCCACATTCTTCTACCTTTCATAGTTTGCACTGAGAAGTCAGCTATGATTCTGATGAGTTTCCCCTTATATGTAACTGGTTGTTTTTCTCTTGTGGCTTTCAGTATTTTGTCTTTGTTTTGAGAATCTAGTATTTTAACAATTATATGGTGTGGGGAATTGTTTTCTGGTCCTGTCTGGTGTTCTATGTGCTTCTTGTATTTGTATGGGTTTATATTTTTTCAGTTTGGAGAAATTTTCTTCTATTATCCTGTTGAAGATCTGGTCAATAGTATTGTCTTGGGATTCTTCTCCTTCCTGTATCCCTATGGTGTGGAGGTTTGGTCTGTTCATAGTGTCCCACATTTCGTGGTTGTTCCACTCTTGTGTTCTTTAAATTTTTTCTTTAAAAATTTTTTTAAAAAGTTAAATAATCTTTACTTGAGCATTCTAGTTGGACCATGTTATCCTGCAGGTCTGATATTCTTTTTTCTGCTTCTTCCATTTTGCTTCTGAGGCTTTTCCCCATCCTTTCCTGTTGATTGGATGAATGTTCAATTTCCTTGTTCATTTCATGTGATTTCTTTAGTGTTTCCACTTCCTTCTGCAGCCTGTCATTCTCATCTTGTAGCTCCTTGTTTCATTGGTCATTTTCTTTTCCCTTTCGCCCTGGGATCTTTTCAACATTTCCACTTCCTTCCAGAGTTTCTCATTTTCTCCCTTTAGTTCTTTCCAATGTTTGTCATTATCTCCCTCTAGGTCCTTCTTGAATTTTTCAATCTCTCCCCTTAGTTCTTTCCAACGTTTGTGATTATCACCCTCTTGGCACTTCTTGAGTTTTTCATTCTCTTCCCTTAGTTCTCTAATTTCTTTGAATATGTCCATAATTGTTTTTCTAAAGTCCATGTCTTGGTTTTCTTCCAGGGAGATCTCATTATAGGAGTCTTCTGCAGGGTTGGTAGAGTTTGGTGTGGATTTATTATGAGCTTTTCCCCCTTTTTTAATGTGTGTCTTTGGCATGTGGTTTTGTTTATTTGTTTCTTTGGGTTCTGGTCCCTCAACGTTGGCTGCACAGACTATAATCAGTAATACTGTGCCTGCTAGATCCTCTGCACAGCCGTTCCCCCAGGCTGAGGGGGGGGTGGGTCCCCTATTGGCCAACTCACACCACGTGCTGGGCACACGTTGGTCTTGTGCTGTGTGTTGGAAGGTCCCGGGCAATATCAGGCCTCCATGGGGCACAGGGGTGCCCAAAGCGCTGAGGCAGGCAGGCCTCACCTGGTCTTTGGCAGGTTGGTGTTCTGCAGAACACGGGTGAAGTCTGCTTGCCTAGCGGAGTGCATGCTGGTCTTGTGCTGTGTGGTGTACGTCTAACTTTGCCCATGTTGCACAGGGGGATAAAAATTCTATGATCTTGGATTAGAATATGGAACATAGAAATTATTGCATATAAAAATTAAGCAATTGGACTTGATTAAAACAGAATTATCTGGGCTAGAGAGATGGCTCAGCAGTTAAGAGCACCAGCTGCTCTAGCAGAGGACCCAAGTTCGATTCCCAGCACCCACATGGCGGCTAACATCCATCCATAACTCTAGTTCCAAGGAATCCAACACCCTTTTCTGGCCTCTGTGGGCATTGCACGGTGCAGGTGCACTTACATGCATGCAGGCAATACACTCAGCCACATAAGATAAAAATAATAAATAAAATATTTTTAAAAATGAGAACTGTTTTCTACAGTGAAAAAATTCAAGTCTCATTATAGAAAATATATTTAGAAAGCAATCAACAATCAGGAGGCCCATATACAGAATGTGCAAAATAATTTCTATAAACAAAGTAGGGAATCCAGGTGGCCAGTAAATGTATGGATAAGTGTTCAGCCCGTTAGTCACGGGGCGAGGGGGGGCAGAATAAAAAGCAACATCAGTGTTGTATTATACATCATCATTCCAATTACTAAAACTGTAAAGACTGACAAGCTCAGGTGTTGGTAGGAAGGCATACCCTACACCCAGAAATCCTAAGATATGTATCTAGCAAAAACTTTCACTCGCATTCACCTGAAATCAGGGACAAGAGCTTGCAAGGCACCGCTGTCTGGAGCAGCTTCAGAATCATCTTCCAAATGTCCATCAACATGACGCATAAAATACTGTGGCATAATTTTATAACAGAATACCAGCTGGTGACAGAAAAGACGACCGAAGTACACAACAGTGTAGATACTGAGAGAGGTCACACACACACAAAGAACATATGTTAGGATTTCATTTTTACAAAGCTCAGAAGCCAATAAAACAAACTCCAAGGCAGAAACCAGAAGAGTGGTTTCCTTGGTTGGGACATGATTAGGGCAGGGTATGAGCTGGGCCTTCTGCATGGCCAGTAATCCTTTTTATTTTTGGTTTCCCTTGGGATTTATACCATATACATGAATTGATTCTGAGAGATTTCACCATGTCACACACTTCTACATGCACATAATGCTTGAAAGGTTTACTTCAAATACAAATAAAGTTTGCCTTATTTATATTTAGGAATGTTGTATTATTTACATTTTCTATATACTTATTTGTGCCTTACTGATTTGACAAGTATTAAAATTGACATGTTGAGGTTTCCTTTTCAATATCACCTTTAATTTTATTGCCTTCAGTTTGGCTCTATACAGTTCAATGCATGTTATGTGGTATACAGAAACTGACGAAAGCTATCCTCATTGCATATAAAGTACAATTAAACATTAATGAAACCTGAAATTATTTCTTTTGTCTTTGTTTATTCTACAAATATTTATTGAGCACCACCATATTTTGGGGTTCTAGGCCCCTTTTCTTTTCAGCAAAGTGCACTGAGATGACTAAGCTTTGCCCTCTCTGTCCTCATCCTCCTGACTCACAGATGTCCATCTCTTCAATTTGTGCCATAAGCAGGCTTTTGTGATTTCCTTCCTGTCAATGCTCATGTATCCTCTGATTCTGCATGAAATTCTGAGATGTAATGGTCACCCTGTAAGCCTCCTACACATTTTAAAATATGTACCTAACTAAAAACAGAAAAGGATGAAGGATAAAAAATTTTAAAATCAGGGTGCTGGAGAGATGGCTCAGCAGTCAAGACCACTGGCTGCTCTTGCAGAGGACCCAATAGAATATGTGAATAGCAGGAGAGACATAAGCTTCATTAAGAAGGCCACAAAGTCATAAATCACTTGAAATGGCTAACTGGACCTTAATTGGCAGTCTGTTTATGGAGCCACCTGTCTTGCAGCCTTGAGATACTGCCCTGCTTGGCCCAAGGAATCAAAAGGCAGCTTTCAAATTGTCCAAGGATGCCAGACCTTGACACCTGATGCATGCCAGCTGGGCTCAGGAGATAAAATCTTCCACCTGTATCCATTAGGTGGCAGACACTCCACATGGGTGTAATGCAGTATCTGTCCTTGTCTGCTGTATACTTATTTTGATAAGTATATATCCTTTGCCTGTTGCAGGTCTGGGTCTGGCTCTTATTTCTTAATCTTAAACTCCTTCCTTTTCCCTCTTTAAAAATCTAACAGGACTGGGTTTCTTTCCCAGCACCCACATGGTGGCTAACAATTGTACATAACTCCAGATCCAGGGGTTCTGACGCTGTCTTCTGACCTCTGGGGTTACACCTACAGACATTCAGGCAATACACTCATACACATAAAATAAAAATAATAAAATATGAAAAAAGTCTGGATAGTCCCTGTAGCCAAAGACAACGGTAAGTGGATTAGCATCTTCTTTCTGGAAGTTTCTGTGGTGGACATCTTTCCCCCTACCTTTCTCCATGCAGTTGGCAATCTGGTCTGGTACAGCTCAGGGGACCCGCTATCTATGGAGTTTAGTGGTCAGGGCCAGCTGGGCTGGTACCTGGAATGCAGGAAGACAGGGTGCAACTTAGCACTCTGAGGAGGGAGGAGAGAGGTCTCAAGGGAACTGCTGGAAAAGAGCAATGCATTTCTTCTCGTTGCTCATTTTCTGATATAGTGATGCATCTCCTTTGCTATTTGTATCTGTAATCTTTTTTTTTTTTTTTTGGTATTTTTGATACAGGGTCTCCCTTTAGTACCAGTTATCCTGGAGCTTGCTCTGTAGACCAGGCTGGCCCCGAACTCACAGAGATCCATCTGCCTCTGCCTCCCAAGTGCTAGGATTAAAGGCATGTGCCACCACACCAGGCTTCTTTTTTTCTTTTCTTTTCTTTCTTTTTTTTTTTTTTTAACAACAGGGTCTCACTATATAGCCTTGGTTGGCCAAGAACTTGCTATATAGACCAGGCTGGCCTCAGACTCACAGAAATCTACCTGCCTCTGCCTCCTAAGTGCTGGGATTAAAGGCAAGTGCCACCATGACCAGCATTTTTAATTTTATGCAGTTAATTTTTTATTTTGTTTTTGTTTTTATTTTATGTATTTTTGCTGATGTATGTAGGTGCACTACATGTGTGCAGTGCTTGCAGAGGCCAGAAGAGGGTGTTGTATTCACCTAGAACTGGAGTTGCTAACTGTTGTTAGCTGTCATATAGGGCCTGGGAACCAAACCCAGGTCTGCTGCAATCTCCGGTCCCCACAATTTGTCATTTTACTAGGTGTTTGTCTACTGTTCCAGTTAAACTGCTTAGGCTCTGGATTACTGGATTGAATTTTAGTTTAGTTTTATATAAAACCTGGGTTCTAGTTCCCTCAATTAATATAGTCTGTGTCTTTTGGTTATTCATATAACCTCTCTAATTCTAAGTTTGTTCATTTTTGAAAATAGGATGTTAAAGTTTTTAATCTTTGAGATATTTTTTCCGTCCTTAAGAGTGTGATATTGGTCAGGTGCACGCCTTTAACCCTAGCACTGGGGAGGCAGAGGCAGGCGGATCTTTGTGAGTTCAAGGCCAGCCTGGTCTACATAGTGAGTTCCAGGCCAGCTGGGGCTACAGGGAGACCCTGTCTCCAAAAAAAGACCAAAAAAAGAGTGTGATATTATCCAGGTGTGGTGGCACACACCTTTTATTCCAGCAGAGGCAGGTGGATCTCTGTGAGATGGAGGTCAGCCTGCTCTACCTAGCAAGTCCCAGGCCAGCTGGGGCTACAGGGAGATCCTGTCTCAAAAAGACACACAAAATGTGTGATATTACGCATTGGGCCAGCCTCTTCTTTACAACTTATGCCTCTACTTGGTTGTCTCATTTTTCTATCTGGTATGGGTCTTTAATATAATATGCATTAATTTCTGAAAGGTTCCTTGCTTTTTTTCTAGTTATATTTTACTCATGCTCATATAGAAAATGTGTTTTTCTGATTTTAATTCTTTCAGATTTTTTAATTGAAGTTTTGTGCCTTTCATACTTAGTCAAATTTAGACGCAGTCTTCCTTCTTTGTCCCTCACCGGACCAGAGCTCATGCGTTTGGCCATCCATGACTTTCATCTTTTTCTCAGGCTTTTAAAAAAATTTTCAGCCGGGGGGCTGGAGAGATGGCCTAGCGGTTAAGAGCGCCGACCGCTCTTACAGAGGACCCGGGTTCGATCCCCAGCACCCACATGGCGGCTGAGAACCGTCTGAAGCTCCAATTCCAGGAGAACTCCAGTTCCAGGGGAATCCGAGACCCTCTTCTGAACTCCGCGGCGTTGCACGACACGGGTGCACAGACTTGCATGCAGACAGTACATTCATACACATACAGAAATAAATAAAAATTAATAAAAAAAAATTAAAAAAAAAATTTTCAGCCGGGCGTGGTGGCGCACGCCTTTAATCCTAGCACTCGGGAGGCAGAGGCAGGCGGATCTTTGTGAGTTCAAGGCCAGCCTGGTCTACAGAGTGAGTTCCAGGACAGCTGGGGCTACAGGGAGACCCTGTCTCGAAAAGACCAAAAAAAAAAAAATATTTTTTCAATGCAGAAGTTTACTATTTTTGGCAGAAGCTTACCTTTGAAGTCATTTGTTTGACCCTGTCTTTTTGTTGTTGTTCCTTCCAATTTGTATTGCTCCAAAACATGCATATATGCATGCCCCACATATACCAAAACTGTGATGTCTAAAACTAAACTATAGGTTAATTCCAAAACATGTTTAGGGATTCATATTTTGACAGTAGGGTTGTATGCAGGAATGAAAAATATTACTTTACATTCCTACATTACATAACAAGTTGATGAGTAACATCAGGTATTATATTTACTACAAAAGAAAGAAAAAAAAGGAGAATTATTCAGTTTACCTTACAAATAGAGATAAATGAGGGACACCATACATGGTTTGTTTTTCTGGGATTGTGTTACTTCCCTTAGCATAATGAGTTCTAGTTCCATCCATTTACCTGCAAAGTTCATGATGTCATTTTTCTTTACCATTGCATAGAATTCCATTGTGTAGATGTACCACATTTTCTTTATCCATTGGTCGGTTGAGGGACAGTTGGGTTGTTTCCAGCTCTTCACTATTGTTCAGAAAATTGCACTAAACATAGATGTACACATATCTCTGTGATAGTATGAGACTTGTGGGTATATGCCCAGGAGTGGTATGACTGGGGTCAGGTGTTAGGCTCATTTTGAGTCTTTTAAGAGTGCTCCACACTGCTTTTCATAGGGGTTGTACCAGTTTGCAGTCCCACTAGCAGTGGATAAGTGTTCCCCTTTCCCCCCAACCTTTCCAGCAGTTGGTTTCTTTTTTTTTTCTTTAAAAAATTTTTTTTATTAATTTTATTTATTTCTGTATGTGTATGAATGTACTGTCTGCATGCAAGTTTGTGTACCCATGTCGTGCGTGCAATGCCACGGAGGTCAGAAGAGGGTATAGGATTCCCCTGGAACTGGAGTTCTCCTGGAATTGGAGTTTCAGACGGTTCTCGGCTGCCATGTGGGTGCTGGGGATCAAACCCGGGTCCTCTGTAAGAGCGGTCGGCACTCTTAACTGCTAGGCCATCTCTCCAGCCCATTCTTTTGTTTTCTTGATCCTAGCCAGTCTGACTGGAATACAATGAAATCTTAAAATGGTTAATTTGCATTTTGTTAAATATTAGTGATGTTGAGCAGTTTTTAAGAAGTCTCTCAGGCAGCTTTATTTCCTCACTTGTGAAGTCTTCACTCCATCTTTTGAGTCAGTGATTTGTTTTCTTGCTTCTTTGTTTTTTTCTTTTTAAAAATTTTAATTTATTTTTATGTGTATGAATGTACTGTCTGCATGTAGGTTTGTGCACTCGTGTTGTGCAATGCCGTGGAGGCCAGAAGAGGGCGTCAAATTCCCCTGGAACTGGAGTTAAAGATGGTTCTCAGCCACCATGTGTGTGCTGGGAATCGAACCCAGGTCCTCTGCAAGAGCAGTTGGTGCTCTTAACCACTAGGCCATCTCTCCAGCCCCACTTCTTTGATTTTTGAGTAGTTTATATCCTCTGGATGTTAATTTTCTGTCAGACACCCAGCTTTTGTTTATCTTTTCAAAGAACTATTTCATTGTTTCTTTGTTTAATTACTGTTGTTGCAATTTTGTTAATTTCTGTCTTGACCTTAATGACCACCTCTTTTCAACTACTGCTTTTCAGGTTTGGCTTTTCTGAGACCCTAAGATACATTTTTGAATTATTTATTTGAGAGCTCTCTGCTTTATTACTGCTTCAATACAGAGCTGTGCATTCCCTCTTTTTTTTTTTTTTTTTTTTTTTTTTTGTTGGGGTCTCCTTATAGCCCCAGCTGGCCTGGAACTCACTCTGTAGACCAGGCTTGCTTTGAACTCACAGAGATCTGCCTGCCACTGCCTCCAGAGTGCTAGGGTTAAAGGCATGCACCACCATGTCTGAATTACAGATGGTTCTTAGCCACCATGTGGGTGCTGGGAATTGAACCTCGGTCCTCTGCAAGAGGCTCTTAACCATGGAGCCATCTCTCCAGGCCCCCCCCTTCCCTCTTAAGACTGTTTCATTGTATCTCACAGATTTTAGTGTGGTAAATGTCCATTTTCATTCAGTTGCAAGATTTTAAAATAGTTTCCTCCTGAGTTCTTCAATGATACACTTATCACTTCTAAATTAGTTACAACAACACAAAACCAACACTATCAAATCATTGTTAACAGTATGCTCAGGGAATAAGACAAAACAAGTCTGCACATGTTAAGACAGAAGTAGTTTTTAGAAATAGTTTTGATTTACAGTTGGTCGAATCCATGTATGTAGAGGAAGGAGAAATGTACAATTGGCTGTATCTATGAAGTATCCTTATAAGAAAACATATATTTGCATGCATAATTCTTTGATCCCTAAAATATACTATACCCAAGAAACTTAAACCTGTGTTTAATAATTAGATTGCACATATGATCATGATTTGTTACTTTATAGTCCTAAATTTTCAAGTGCCCAACATTAGGTATGATCCTTGTTTCTTATGGAGAATCAGGCGTAATTAATTTTTTTAACATGATAAGCAAAGGTGGAATACATGTCTTCAAAGTATGTTTCTTTTCAGATGCTATGATTGTGTATATAAGACTCTACATACTTCACCAGAAAACTCTTAGAACTGATAACACTTTCAGCAAAGTGGCAGGATGAAAAATTGAACACAAAAATCATCAGCAGCTTTCCTATATACCTAAACCAATGTACTGACATTTTTAGGAAGAATTCAGGAAAATTACCCTATTTTCAGCAGCATTCAACCAACACCCCCCCCACAAATGATTTCAAATAAACCTAACCAAGGAAGGGAGGGACCTCTAAAATGAAAAGTTTAAAGCACCGAAGAAGAGAATAGAGGAATACACCTGGAGAAAGAGCTCTCATGATCAAAGATTTCAAAAAATATTTATTATTATTTTTATTTTATGTGTATGACTGTATTGCCTGCATGTGGGTAAGTGCACTCCTGTCATGCAATGCCAAAGGAAGTCAGAAAAAGGTGTTGGACCCCATGGAAATGACGTTGAGGGCAGTTGTTAGGGAGAATATTTACAGGTGACTTCAAGTTATACTACAGATCCATACAAACAAAACCAGGGTGGTATTTACACACACACACACACACACACACACACACACACAAAAAAAAAAAAAAAAAACAGAGAAAGAAATCAAGACAACAGAATGGAATTGAACAAAACAGAACAGAACAGAACAGAACAGAGGGATAAAAGCACAGGCAACCATACATACCTTATTGTTTACCAAGATGCAAAAATACCAGGGAAAAGCAAGCCTGTGAAACAGATGGTGTTGGGAAAAACTGCCTTATCAACAGTGAAAGGATGACTAGATATTTATCTTTCTTTTTTTTTTTTTTTAATTAGTTTTTATTGAATGTTTGTGCATTTCATACGATTTCCCAATTCCAGTTCAGGGCTTTTTCCCTTTCCCTTACCCCCGACCCCCACCCCATCCCAGATCAATGCATTCTGGCCATAACTGTACTGCATCTTTATCTCAAAGTTTTTTTTTTTTTCATTTTTTAGCTGATAAGTGAATTCCATGAGTACAAGATCCTTCATCTGCAACCTATCTGCAGGCTGTTGTGCCCAAACACCTAACAGACCCACCATCAGTGGGGGGTGACAGGTTGTTTGTTCAATCAATGTTTGATCAAATGGTGTCCAGACTACATTGCTGTAGTTTCACCATTCACGTCCCAATCGCAGCCCTTACATTTCTACCACGCCCCCTCTTCAGCACGGTTTGTTCCCTAGGCTTAGAAAAGGGGCCACAGGTGGATTGAGAGGTAAAACAGTCCACACTCTGCCTCTGGAGCTGTTGACTGGACTCTGGTCAATTCTGGCTGTTTTCCTTCAATGGGCTGACAGTTGTCCAGGAACAACCCTTCAATCCTACTAAATGAAGAAAAGCAATTAGTTATATAGGTATTTAAGCAGGCACTAATAGTTATGGTAAGGTTACTTTAAGCATAGACACATATGTTTGGATGATAATGTTAATCCATGAATTACAATTTTCACCCTGTTAAATATGACATGGGGTCTTACTGTGGCTTAAACATCTCCTCCTGTTAGAGGATGTAAGCTTGTGGCATCAAAGCCCATGGGTTATTTCTCCAAGGGGAGAGCCAATAGCCCAATTAGATTTGGGATATCACAGGCACATTGCTGCCTCTGCTGCACAGTAATTTCAGGCAGGTGAGGTGTGCTTGGTGCTGACTGTGAAGTCTTGCTTGACTCAGGGAGACCAATATTTGCTTTTATTTGGTTTAAGTGGCCTTTGGTACACTCTCTGGCATTCCAGAAGGCCATCTGTACACTTGGCATGTGGTGTCCCAATACATCCCTCCCATGTTACGTCAGGTCTTCAAGCAGCGGGTCTTATTGCCTCTCCCTCTGTAGGTATCCCAACTTAAGAGGCAAGGAGCCCTTACCTTTTGTGGGCCTTGGATCCCTGGGCCAACATCACCTGGTAGAACAATCCATTGCTGAATGTCAAGAGCTTCCTGTATTAATATATTTTTGCCTGAGTGCATAGCCCTAGGACTTTAGTATTTATATTTGGTTCTGAACAGAGAGTAATCCCTCCCACAGTTCCCATGTCTAGTAGTCAATTAAAGAAAAGCAAGTTTTTACCGGTTTTTTAAGAGATTACCTCTACAATAGTTGTCTCCCAATTTACAGTTTGGGGAGCGGCCTCATCATTGTCATATTTCTCCTTGTTCTATGGGTGGGGAAGGCAAGGAAGTCTCCCATATCAGAACCTTTGTGGCACCTAGAAGGTAAGTTTCCATTAGGACTCATTATAACTAGTTGTTACATTGTAGGATCCACAGAGGGGTTCGATGTTTATGGCAATCTGAGGCTTTTCTTCTTTTTGAATGTTCAGACGGGTCAGCCTTTCCGTTGTCACTTTTTGGTAAATCCTACTCAATGCCAACCTGTATCTTTTCTTTCTCTCAGCCGTTAAGTTGGTGAGATTTTGGAACATACAAATTTTTTCACGTAGTTAGTTTTAAGAATTTGAATTGCAAGGGTTTGAATTGAAAGGTTTTCATGTTTTTCTGTATCCCCCCCCTTTTTTTTAGCGTATGAGTCTCCCAAAGACAGTTGTATTATACATGAATATAGGGTGGAGTCAAGGCAAGATTTCATCAAATTCAACCTCAATGTTGTTTTGGGTGACTATATATGATTAACTTGGGAAGGCAAACTTAATTTTTACGTTAAATAATCTTATAGGTGAAAGTGAATGCTATAAGGTGATACTGTGCAACAGAGAAATTATAGAGAACATTTGTATGTGGTCAAATTCCCAAAGTTCTTGTCTAACAGATTTTATGTAAAGCAAATGTGGGCAAAAGCGAATTATATCTCCATTTAATTCAGATGTATTACTGTTTTTATCAGAGCTTGTAACCCAATGTTGTTTAAATATACACATGTTATTAACTTTTAACTTTTTTTTTTTTATTTATTTCTGTATGTGTATCAAATGTACTGTCCTGCATGCAGGTTGTGTGCACCCGTGTCGTGCAATGCCGCGGAGGTCCAGTAAGAGGTTCTCGGATTCCCCTGGAACTGGAGTTCTCCTGGAATTGGAGTTTACATATACACGGCTCTTCGGGCCCGCCATATGGGTGCTGGGGATCTGAACCCGGGTCCTCTTGTAAGAGCGGTTGGCGCTCTTACCGCTAGGCATCTCTCCTAGCCCTACTTTTACTTTTACTCAGTCCTAAAAAACCATGTAACCTATAGACAGTGTCCAGGCAGATCTGGGTACTGCTGAGCTCAAAGTCAATTAAATATCCTTAAATCGAATATACACCCGTGTACCTCTCCCACCCATCCCCCCCTTTCCCAATTCACCCTTTCAAAGTCCATCTTTCTGATGCAGTCTTTCTGTTGTTCTTGTTTACTATGCTCCCTCTCCATGGGAATATTTATATCTGGTTGTTGGTACTAGCATCCACATATGAGGGATACAATTTGTCGTTTGTTTTCTGGGACTGTGTTTACTTTCACTTAACATAATGTCTTCCGCTCCATCCATTTACCCCTGCAAATTTCATGATGTTGTCCCCCTTTACTGCTGCATAGTATTCCATTGTATACATGTACCCCACATTTTCTCTATCCACTCGCAGTTGAGGGCACCCTGGGCTGGTTCCAGCTTTTTGCTATTGTGAACAGAGCTGCAATAAACATAGCTGTGCATGTATCTTTGCAGTAAGTTGTGTCTTGTGGGTATATACCCAGGAGTGGTATGACTGGGTCAAATGGAAGGCTCATTTTGAGTCTTCTAAGGGTTCTCCACACTGCTTTCCATAGTGGCTGTACAAGTTTACATTCCCACCAGCAATGGATGAGTGTTCCCCTTTCCCCACAACCTCTCCAGCACTTGGTATCATTCATGTTCCTGATCCTAGCCAGTCTTATTGGAGTAAGGTGATATCTCAGAGTGGTTTTAATTTGCATTTCCTTAATTATCAGAGATGTTGAACACTTCTTAAGATGTTTCTCGGCCATCTCTAACTCCTCCTCTGTGAAGTCTCTATTCAGATCTTTGCTCCATCTTTTGAATGATTCATTTGTTTTCTTTCTTCTTTGTTTTTTGAGTAGCTTGTATACTCTGGAAATTAATGCTTTGTCAGATGTATCTGCTGTGAAGGTTTCCTCCCACTCTGTGGGTCTTCTCCTCACTTCCTTTATTGCTTCCTTTGATGTACAGAAGCTTTTGAGTTTAATGAGGTCCCATTTGTCAATTGTCGATCTTATTTCTTGTGCAGCTGCTGTCTGATTTAGGAAGTCTTTTCCTACACCTATGTCTTGTAGTCTGCTGCCAAGCTTCTCTTCTATCACCTCCAGAGTTTGGGGTTTCACGTTGAGGTCTTTGGTCCATCTGGAGTTGACCTTTGTACAAGGTGAGAGGTAGGGGTTTAATTTCATTCTTCTACAAGTGGTGATCCAGTTTTGCCAGCACCACTTGCTGAAGATGCTGTCTTTCTTCCATTGTGTCTTCTTGGCCCCCTTGTCAAATATGAGGTAGATCTTTATCTTTCACTCTACACAAAAATCAACTCCATGTGGTTCAAGGATTTCACCATAACACTGATCTACTGAAACTGTTAGAGGAAGAAGGATAAGAGAGGCACAGGGTTCAAGTGGTAGCTGTAGCTCTCCATGGTTATTTGTATTTAAGTTAATTGAATAACAGAAAAGACCTGCTGTTTACTGACTGGCACAGAGCAAGTGCTCCACAGCCTTGTTTAAGCAGTGACTACCATTCCGGACAGTGCAGATTCAGAGAAGTTTCCTCATTACAGAGACCAGGCTGCAGTTCCCACATGGATCCACCCTCTGCTTCCTCTGCAGACCTGCATTTCTCACATGTGCTCCATGAGATTCTAAGTCACAGTGTTCTGGGCCCACACTGACTCCTGGGTGCTTGCAGGAACCAGTGGAGGGGAGCACTTTAGGACTTGCAGATATAAAATGTGTGTCTTCTGCTCTTGATGGCAAAAGCTTAGACCTTAGGAACTCTTTGACAGGATTCCCCATCATGCACCAGTGAACAAGCTGGGAGGGACAGGGTCCTTCCCCAGTACTTGCTGCTCAGATCACAGACCTGGGTCATAAACAACCTTTTTGCAAATCTCAGACTGCGCACTGTGCAGTGCAACAAGGATTATTTTCCCTTTTATTGAAATCCCTACCGGAGGTCCTCTCCTGTCCTTGACATTAGCCTGGTGCCTGTGATTACAGTTTCTGCCTCCTTTTCCCACTTTCCCTTCCTCCCTCTCTCACCTCCTCTCCTCTCTCCCTCCTTTCTTCCCTTTATCCCTCCCTGCCTGCATTCCCTGACCTCTCCATCCCTTCCTCCCTCTCTTCCCCATCTCACTGCAATTCCTGTATATTTTCTTATGCCATTTGTTTTTGTTTTTCTTTATTGAAGCAGAGTCTTCCTTTAGCCAAAGCAGGCCTGGAACTCTCCATGTAGATCAGGCTGGCCTTGATCTAACAGAGACCTGCCTGCTCTGCCTCCAGAGTTCTGGGATTGAAGCCCAAGCCTGGCTTTTTTTTTTTTTTTTGACAGGATATTATTGTACAGTGCCCTCTGGCCTAGACTTGGCTATATATACCAGGCTGACCTTGAATTCACAGAGATCCACAAATAATCTGTGACGCTGAGGGTACCACAAAGTATTTCTGTATCTTCCTGTCTGAGGGTACCTCGAACTACTTCTGGACCGTCCTATCTCTGCCTCCCCAAGGCTGGGAATACAGGTCTGGGTCCCCACCCTTAGCTCAGCGATCTTAATTTCTAATGTGATAAATACTGATAGACATAATTCACAGAAAGCTTCCCTTGGAGTCCTTAATTCACAAGAGCACACAGAAATGCTGAAGCTTTGGAAGGATTCCGGGAAATAAAGTGATCAAGAGCGCTCAGGGCAGCAGGGCAGGGTCAGAGCAAAGTCCAGGGTCTTGTCTTTAGTCTCTAGATTCTGAGGGCGGAGTCTGGGGTGCAGAAGCCCAGAGGTGGGGGTTCCCATCTACCAGGGTTTCACTTCTCTAAATCCTAATCTGTGTCTGGTCCTTCTGCCTGGACACTGATGACTCTTCACAGTTCTCAGTCCCATTGGGTGTCGCGGTCCTACAGCAGCCAATCAGCGGCTCCGCGGTCACAGGTTCTAAATCCAGGGAGTCCCGCCATAACTCAGAGTGTTCTGAAGTCTGCAGAATGGGGGCCATGGCGCCGCGCACCCTCCTGTTGCTGCTCTCCGTGGCCCTGGCCCGGACCCAGACCCGCGCGGGTGAGTGCGGGGTCGGGAGGGAAACGGCCCAGCCGCGGTCCTGCCCGCTCGGTCTCCACCGGAGCCCCACGCCCTTTCCAGGGGTCTCACCCTCTCCTCCCCGCAGGCTCGCACTCTCTGCGGTATTTCTACACCGCGGTGTCCCGGCCTGGCCTCCTGGAGCCCCGGTTAATAACTGTTGGCTACGTGGACGACACGCAATTCGTGCGCTTCGACAGCGACGCGGAGAATCCTAGAGAGGAGCCGCGGGCGGCGTGGGTGGAGCAAGAGGGGCCGGAGTACTGGGAAGGACAGACCCGGATCTGCAAGGAAGAGGCACAGACTTACCGCGTTTCCCTGTGGAACCTGTGCGGCTACTACAACCAGAGCGAGGACGGTGAGTGACCCCGAGTGACCCCGGGCGGACGTCACGACCCCCCACGTCCCCAGGGCGCCCGAGTCGTCAGGGTCCCCAGGTCAGAGTTTAGGCCCAAGTTTAGGCCCGTTTAGTGTGGGACCCTTTGGGACCCTCGACCCTGAGGAGCAGAAAGACCTGGACCGGGTTTCAGTTTCAGTTTAGGTCCACACTGCGGTGGGCTTCAGTTTCAGTTTAGGTCCACACTGCGGGTGGGCGGGCTGGGTGGGCGGGGCTGACCGCGGGGGCGGGGCCAGACTCTCACACCCTCCAGGTCATGTATGGCTGCGAAGTGGATCCCCACGGGAGTCTCATCCGAGGGTACCGTCAGGCCGCCTATGATGGCAAAGATTACATCGCCCTGAATGAGGACCTGAGCTCCTGGACCGCGGCGGACATGGCGGCTCAAATCACCAGGTACAAGTGGGAGCAAGGTGGTGAGGCCGAGGGATGGAAGGCCTACCTGGAGGTGGAATGTGTAGAGTGGCTCCTCAGACACCTGCAGAAAGGGAAGAGGACTCTGCTGCGCACAGGTGAGAGGGGCCGCGGGGAAATCCTCTGTCTGCCTTAGACCAAGCTCCTGTCCTGAGGAGAGAGGAACAGGGGAGCAGCTGCAATCTCTCCCCTCTCCCCTCTCCCCTCTCCTCTCTCCTCCCCTCTCCCCTCTCCTCCCCTCTCCCCTCTCCTCCCCTCTCCCCTCTCCCTCTTCCTCTCCTCCCTCCTTCTCTCCTGCATCAGGAAGGGAAGATGCTCCTGGGTTTCTGGTCCAGCATCAGAGAGGGACTGTCCAGGGCTCTCCCTTATCTAGACAGTTCAGAGTCTCAGGAGATCAGAGAAGATCCTGAAACCACCAGCCAGCAGTTCCCTTCCATCTCAGCCCACTGTGAGCCATGGCCCCCTCAGGCAGGGTTCTCTGCACACACCCAGTGCCCTTTTGAAATTTGGGTCCAGTGAAGCTGAGTGTCTCAGTCCTCATCCACTCAGGACCAGAAGAATGTTTTTCCTAATGATAAATCTATAGCTGGCTCAGCATGACTCTAGAACTTTCTAAAAATAGAAAATCAAAGAAGCCACAGTTTATGTTTTTGGGTGGAGTTTCAGTCTTTCCCCTACAGGAGACTCGAACTCTGCAGGAAGATGGCAGAATCCATAGTTTTTCAAAATTTTCCTTCAGATCCACCAAAGGCACATGTGACCCATCACCCCAGACCTGAAGGGGATGTCACCCTGAGGTGCTGGGCCCTGGGCTTCTACCCTGTGGACATCACCCTGACCTGGCAGAGAGATGGGGAGGACCTGACCCAAGACATGGAGCAGGTGGAGACCAGGCCTGCAGGGGATGGAACCTTCCAGAAGTGGGCAGCTGTGGTGGTGCCTTCTGGAGAGGAGCAGAGATACACATGCCATGTGCAGCATGAGGGGCTGCCTGAGCCCCTGACCCTGAGATGGGGTAAGGAGGGCTGTGGGCACAGAGCCTGCTGTCAGGGAAGCAGGGGCCACTGTGGAGACCCTGAGCAGGGTCAGGGCTAGAAGATGGGGTCAGGGCCTCACCTCCCCTTCTCTTTCCAGAGAAGTCGTCCCCATCCTCCATCCTTATCCTGGTAGTTGTCGCTGTTGTCATCATCACTGTCCTGGTGGCTGCTGTTGAGGTGTGGAAGAGAAGGAGCTCAGGTAGGGAAGGGGTGGTCAGAGTTTTCTTTCCCACTGACACTCCAAGTGCAGGGAACGTTTTCCCTCCTGTCTGGTAGGAGCTGGGCCCTGTGTCAAAAAAGACACAGTGATTCTTGTTTGCTTGTTTTGTTTAAATTTCAAATTTATTATTTTGTGTGAGTGTTTTCCCTGCATGTGTGTACATGCACCCATGCCTGCAGTGCTGCTGGAGGTCAGAACAGGCCATCAGATAATCCTGGAACTGGAGCTATGGACAGTTGTTGGTCACCATGTGGGTGCTCGGAACTGAATCTGGGTCCTTTACAAGAGCAGCCAGTGCTCTTAAATGCTGAGCCATCTCTACTGGCCCCAAGATACACTGGTCAATGCTATAATCTCACATGTTTAAATTTCAAGTAATCAGTCCTAAGTTTAAAATTTGAAAAATATAAAAACTTGCTTGAAATACTTATTAAGCTCTGTGGAGTTTAAAAAATCTAACATAGCCCAGTTCATATGATACAGTGGTGACAAGCACATCTGTTCTGCACCCTGAGCACTGTGGTACAGCTGTGACAGTCACAGTTGCAGCAGTTAGGAGCAGATAAATTGTATTCAGAAAGACACAGATCATCACAGATAATATGCAGCACATTGCCAGGCTGGTAACTATTCTCAGACCTTTATGCTGATGGCTATTTGAGACACGGTGGGTTTTGATTTTGAGGGAACTTAGACTTCATAGTTTTGGATCTGTCAGGATTTCAGTATCAGAGTTTGTTGTTCAGGAGGCTGACTTTCAGAACTGTGGGCAGCAGAGACTGGGCAGCAGCTGCACACACAGGTGTCACTTGTCTGGGTTTGTGTGCTGACACTCACTCTGCTATAAAACACATGGGAACTGAAGGCCCGTTCATCACCTGATGATGGAGGTGCTGAGGACCTGACTCCCAGCAGTCAGAGGTCAGAAGGGACAGTCCCTGCTGAGGACAGACTACAGGAGGGCAGTGGTTCCTCTTCCTGGTCATCTCTGAGGTTTCTTCACCCTCTCTGGAACACCCTCATGGCTTTGCTGCCTCCCTGACTCATCAGAGGCTGTTCTTTTCCCACAGATAAGAAAACATGGCTCCTATTCTCAGACTGCCAGTAAGTATGGTGAGGTGCTCCCTGAAGCCCTGAGGGTGGTGTAGATAGAAGTCCCTGAAGGAGCTCAGCCAGCCTCTGTCCTGTGCAGTCTGACCAGGTCTTCTTTTGTTCCACCTCAGGCAGGGACAGTGCCCAGAGCTCTGATGCATCTCTCACAGCTTAAAAGGTGAGACCTTCCAGGGTCTGGGTCAGTGGACAGACTGTGGGCTGTGGACATGGTCAGGATTGGGATCTTTAGAGTGTGTGGTGGGCTGCTGAGATGTCACCATCACAGTGACTAATCTGCATTTCTTCATGATGATTTTATACTCTAGGATGAGGTCAGTCCTGTTGGGACTGAGCCTTTAGATTTTGTTGGATCTCTCTTCCTTCTGTGGCTTGAAGAGCTTCGATGTCTCTTTTTTGCAAAGGGAATCTGACTATCAGGTGTCTTGTCTTCTGTCAGCACAAGGTGAGGAGGAAGTGAGGGGCCCAGCCCAGTCCTGGGCCCTGAGGCCCCCGCCCCCCACTGGCCTGCCTGTCCTCCCCAGTCTCTTCTGTTCCAGCAGAGACAGGCCTGGTGACATTCGGATCCTGACCGAGCTTTGGTTTTCCCTGTGCTACAACTTCATACTTTTCTGTTGAAAATAAGGGAGTGAATCTTAGTTTTTCTCTCAACTTCTAGATATAAGATGTTGTATACAGTTTTTAGGTAAGAAGATTGGTAAAATATCATAGAGATAATAAAGCCTGAAAACTTCCAGTCCCTGTGTGTTTGATGGGTTGAGTCTGTTATGGGTTGGGGCAGGAGAAGGCTGGGTAGCCCAGTGTGGCTAGGCTATGTCTGGACAGTATTACCTGGATCGTATTTTTCTGTCTACCAGGTACAGTACATTTGTTTAATCCTCTGAATAGACTAAAGAATTAACATTTGAGTAACTGAGTTAGTGTTGTATAATAAGGTAAGATTTGAGAGTAGATCCTCCTGTGTGTTAATTCAGTCATCACACTTTCCAACATACTGGAGATACAGTGGTCAACAGAGATTTCCTGTCCTCACAAGTGTGTGAGGAAGACAAATCATCCTTATGGCTAATCCCTGTTCTTTATTGCACAGGGAAATGAAACCATCAGAGGCAAAGTCCCACAAGGAAGCTTTCCTTCACCTATATATTGACACATGGGTCTCCCTGGCCTGGCTTCTCTCCATCTCAACTCCAGGGAGAAGAGGCTGTCCTTCCTCTTAGATCTACTGCACCCACCTGAAAACCATGGTGTGGGTACCAAGACTCCCGCCAAATTCTGGAAATACCTTGTTCTAGTTTGCCTTCAACTGCTGCCACAAAACACTCTGACTAATACCAAATTGGGGAGGAAAGAGTTTATTTGGCTTCCTCTCCTGGGTCACAATTCCTCATTTATGTAGCCCAATGTAAGAACTCAGAGCAGGACCCTAGATGTAGAAGCTAAAGCACAGGCCATGGAGGAATGCTGCTTAGTGGCTTGCTTCTGTGGCACATGCTTAGCTTGTATTTTTATATACAACATCCAATAGGCTGGCCTGGAACTTGCTATGAAGACCAGGCTGGCCTCTGTCCTTGATTTAGCTCAGACGGGGGCCTTTCTACCAACAGTAACTGAGATGCTGCTGTGGTCAAGGCCACAGTACTGCATGTCGTCCTCTGCTCATGCATTCCAAACCCTAGACCTCAGAGTTCTAATCTCAGGCTCTGTAGTAAAATCTGTGTGAAGATCCAGTTTGAATTAGGGCCAGTTCTCAGCTAGCACCTCTCAGGGCACCTTGTGGGAGTCATGGAATTCCTTTGACCCCACCCCAAGAGGGAGCAAGCAGTGTGGCCCAGGCACATGATGCTAGGCAGAACAGCAGTATACTGTGGTATGAAACTGGGGGTCTGTGATTGGCTCTGGGAGCTGACATCATTTTGCTTATAAAGGTGAGCTGCTGGGGCTGGAGAGATGGCCTAGCGGTTAAGAGCACCGACTGCTCTTGTAGAAGACCCAGGTTCGATCCCCAGCACCCACATGGTGGCCAAGAACCGTCTGAAACTCCAATTCCAGGAGAACTCCAGTTCCAGGGGAATCCGACACCCTTTTCTGACCTCCGCGGCATTGCACAACATGGGTGCACAAACCTGCATGCAGACAGTACATTCATACACATACGAAATAAAAAAAAAAATTAAAAAAAAAGTGAGCTGCTTGTGTTTGAAGCACGGTAGCCATTCATTTTCAACGTTGAACTTGAATAACATTGTGGTTTGAACGAATATTATGGATTTTCCTTTTTTTTCCTCTTGTAAGTATGGAGACAAAAGTAACTGAACTCTCAGTTTTATCTCCTTGGAGCATTGTATGTAAGGCACTGGGGTTCTAAAGCAAAGCTCTGTTGAAGGAAAACACTGGTCTTTGAGTGAATGGGGTTCAGCTGTTGGGGCAGAGTTCCTGGCCTGGGTCTGGAGTGGGAGGCTGCCACGGCTGTGTTGTGGATATTTTAGCATCCTAGAAGGTGAGCGCAGCATGTGTAGCATCCAGCCATGTAAGCTCTTTCAATAAACAGATGTATGCTCTTAAAAAATAAAGTGAGCTGCAGCAGGCAATAAATGGAATTCTCCATTACCATCACTGCACAGAATTCCCAGCCATTATTTTTGCATGCATATAGACTGAAGCAGGCCTGGATTTCGAGTGTCCTGGCTAGTGGGCTGGATGGAGGTCTATCAGACCACAATCCAGGGTAAGCTAGCATAAGTTTGGACAGTACTCTGTGCCTGGATGGAGACCTATCAGGTCACCAGTTGTGACCAGTGGGTTGGACGGAGGTCCATTAGACCACCAACCTGGTAAGCTCGCGTGGGGGTTGGATGGAGACCTATCAGATCACCACCCTGTGAAGTGAATTGTGAGTGGGCATAGGCTGAAGATAGGCCATCAGCCATTAGCCTGAAATTCCAGTCCATATACAGTGACCATGGCAGCTACTGTTCTCCCCTTTCCTTATGAGGACTGCGCTGTGCCTGCTTGTAGCAAGAGAACCTCCCATAGAATCTTCTAGGAGCACTTTGAATATCTTACACATTTAAGTTGCAATGGGCCAAAAAAAAAAGCAGAACTTGCCTCTGGGATTCGACATCATTTTGCATTGTGGATTTTCAATCTGTAATACCGAGCCAGGCTAAACTAGGAACACCATATAGTGATGGTTGGACTAGGAGTCCTTGATTATCTAGCTAGCAAGAGGATGTCAGAGAAGGGGTTGTGCCCAAGAAAGCTTTCTACCCAGAGGTGAAGCAAGACAGAATTTATAAAGCTTAAAACCACAATTACATCCTGCCAGGGGTAAAGCCAATAACTATAGTTACATCAGATCACCACAGTTACACCAGACCAGGTCCAGGTCAATTAACAAAGAGGTTTTCAGTTAACAATAGTTTCAATAAGGAAAATTTCTCAAAATTTCTCAGAATTGTAGGAACATTGAGCTCCTTGGAGATGCAGGTATGGATGGAAGGAAGGCTGTGCTATCTGGCTATGCTACCTGCCTACTTGTAAGTTTCCTAGTATGGGAGAAAAAATGTACTTCCTGAAACTGCGTGAGATGTTCTGCTTGGCTGGCTGCAGTGGGAATTGCTGGGGAGAACCACAGGGTAAAGTAGAAGTCAGCTAGAACAAAATGGAGTTAGTTCTGCCATTTCACTCTCTGGGATATAATTCTTCAGTCCTTGCTTTCATATACTTGAGGATGAGAACCAAATCCCTCTTTTCAGCAGTTTCTATTTTATTATTATTATTATTATTATTATTATTACTATTATTACAGCTCAGCTGTGCAGCTCTCCCCTCCACAAGATAGTTTGTGCCTTGGATGAAATCTGCAGCTCCCAGCTCTCTCTTTCCTGCAGCACTAGTAGTGGGGCAGCAGCTCATGCTGCTGGTGGGGCTGGGGCTGTGTCTGGGAGCCCTTGCTGAGCTGTGAGTGTTCTCCTGTGCCCCTGTTAAATGGACATTATTAGAGTGTCTGGCATTATTCATGCCCAAGCATATCTCTGTCAGGATATTTCTGAAATGTTGGGCAGACTCCAGTGCAGGCCAGGTTGAGAGTTCTCAGGAAACACAAATCCCAGAGCCACAATATAGAGAGAGCAAAGTAGATCGCAGATTGTGCACTGGACACACTCCTAGGGCCAACTCTGTACAAGCAAAGCTGGGGGGCGGTGCATGCATCCCCCTCCTGTTTCCATGGTCCCTCCTTTCCTAAGTCTCTTTCTCCAGGTTTAACACAGTTCTGTTGTTCACAGAATCTCATATCATACACATATGAGTGGTCCTACTCTGTGTTTGCTGGGACCCTGGTGTACCTACCCAGGGGCATGTGTGTGACCAGACCAGGGTGACACACACTCACCTTGCTAAATATGCAAATAAATGATTTGAGAGGGGGAGAGGGAGAACCCTGTGCAGGAGGCTCCTCCACCCACAGCAGCTCTCCTGCCTCCCCTTTGCTCCCAGATGGAACGTTCTCCCAGGTCCTGTGATTCTCCCTGTCCTTCACTCTATCCAGACTGAGTAATGGGTTATCTGTTTTTGTATGACGGGGGTACACATATGCCACATCATATATGTGAAAGTCAGAGGTCTGCTCTGTGGTGTCCATTCTCTCCTTTGCTCTTTCAGTGAGTTCAGGAGATCAGACTAAGCCATGTTTGGCAGGTGCTAAGCACCTTTAACTGCTCAGCCATTTTGCCAGTTGAGTAATGTGTTTCCTTATGATAATTCAAACATACACATCATTACACTTCATCTGCCTCCATCATTCCCTGCCCACATTACCTGTGGGGAGTGGGTGTGGCGACGGTCCCAAGAAGGCACCTGAGACTTTAGCCAAGTCTTATGACTAACACCTGAGTCTTATGACTAACACCTGATTCCCTCCTACCTCTAAGTAAAGCCACATTCACCGTTTGAGCTGCGCAGGTGCACCCTGTATGCGAGATCAGGCCAGATGATACCAATAGACTGAGGCCACGCAACCTGGGCTGGGAAGGTGGATAAATAGAGAGACTTTCTAGATAGAGGGACTTTTCTGATCTTGGAGAAGAAGCTTGGAGAAGGAGAAAAAGATGTGCCTGAATAAGCCGTTTTGAGAAGACCTGAATAAACCACTTTGAGAAGAACGAGCGAGAGGTGCTTTGTTTCTGCGGGTTCATACAAGTGTTTCATACAAGTGGTGGCCCGTATGGGGAGGCGGAGCGGCGGCCACGCTCAGCCCAGAGCCCCCGAAACTTTAGACTTGCAGAGCCCCACAAGTTCACGGGGAGGCGGAGCGGAAGGGGAAGCGTCGCGGCCTTGGGCTCTGAGCGCGCTGGGGCCACAGGCTGGGCGAGGCAGCGATGAATGGCTTCAGCACCAAGGAGGACAGCTGCGAGGGGCCTCTTGCTAGAGCTGCTGCCTCATCGCGGACGGCGAGCACTGCGCTCGCCCGCGGGCAACACCTCCTTCAGCAAGCGGGTGCAGAAGAACATCTCGTAGAAGAGGCTCAAGCTGGATAACGACCTCAGCGTAAGCACAAAGAGACTTAAGACATTTGCTGCAGAGACTTCAACAGAGCTGCAGAGACTTCAACAAAGATATTTGAGACTTCTTCAACAAGGCTCAGCTAGCAGAAACTGTGAGCCGGCACTTAAAAGGGGCCCGGTCAGGCTCGGTGTAGCCAGAAAGAACCCGCCGAGCTGGCCTGGGCACCGATAGGAGACTTCCACAGACTTTGAGACTTATATGCTGAAAATTTCTTAAAGGGGCCTCGGTGCCGCAGGCTCGGTGTAGCCAGAAAGAACCCGGCGAGCTGGCCCGGGCACCAATAGGACGGACCCAGAGCGAGAACTAGCCGTTCGACTGAAACTTGGGGCCGAATGAGGTGCGGGGTGCGCAGGAGACTGAAACTTGGGGCCGAATGAGGTGCGGGGTGCGCAGGAGATGGCTTTGGCGGCCAGCAGCCTGCAGGCGAGGAGGTGGAGCAGCTCCGCCGGAGTGGCGGCGGTCCGGGCTTTCTCATGGCAGAGGCTGACCGGAGACGCTTGTTGCACATCTGTGCGGAGAAAACCGCACCGTTACATCTCGGCGAGGACAATAAGGCTCCCTGGGAAAGGGGACAATAAGGATCCCCAGAAAAGGGGACAATGGGCCCGGAAAAGGGGCCTGGGAAGGCTCCCCGGAAAAGAGGACAATAAGGCTCCCCGGGAAAGGGGACAATAAGGCTCCCCGGAAAAGGGGACAATGGGCCCGGAAAAGGGGACCAGGAAGGCTCCCCAGAAAATGGGACAATAAGGTTCCCCGGGAAAGGGGACAATGGGCCCGGAAAAGGGGCCCGGGAAGGCTCCCTGGAAAAGGGGACAATAAGGCTCCCTGGGAAAGGGGACAATAAGGCTCCCCGGAAATGGGGACAATAAGGCTCCCCGGGAAAGGGGACAATAAGGCTCCCCGAAAAAGGGGACAATGAGGCTCCCCGGAAAAGGGGACAATGAGGCTCCCCGGAAAAGGGGACAATGAGGCTCCCCGGGAAAGGGGACAATAAGGCTCCCCGGAAAAGGGGACAATGGGCCCGGGAAAAGGGGGCCCGGGAAAAGGGGGCCCGGGAAAAGGGGGCCTGGGAAAAGGGGACAATTAAGGATCTCGGAAAAGAGTCAATAAATCTCCCCGGAAGGGGGGACAGTGAAGCTCCCCGGAGGGGGGACAGTTACAGTCTCTTTACTAAAATAATAAAGAAGGGGGAGATGTGGGGAGCGGGTGTGGCGACGGTCCCAAGAAGGCACCCGAGACTTTAGCCAAGTCTTATGACTAACACCTGAGTCTTAAGACTAACACCTGATTCCCTCCTACCTCTAAGTAAAGCCACGTTCATCGTTTGAGCTGCGCAGGTGCACCCTGTATGCAAGATCAGGCCAGATGATACCAATAGACTGAGGCCATGCAACCTGGGCTGGGAAGGTGGATAAATAGAGAGACTTTCTAGATAGAGGGACTTTTCTGATCTTGGAGAAGAAGCTTGGAGAAGGAGAAAAAGATGTGCCTGAATAAGCCGTTTTGAGAAGACCTGAATAAACCGCTTTGAGAAGAACGAGCGAGAGGTGCTTTGTTTCTGCGGGTTCATACAAGTGTTTCATACAATTGCCTCCCCATCTCTCCTGAACCATTATCTCTCTCCTCGAGATCATGCCCAGCCAGACATGTATCCCAAAATATTCCTCGTTCCACTCCAAAATCCATGTAATATAGCTTAGACTTATATACTATGTGGTGTGTGTGTGTGTGTGTGTGTGTGTGTGTTTCACTTCAAAAATCCAAAGTGACAGATAAAGATGTTTGGATAAAAATCAATTACAATGACATACTATTATTTTTTTTATTTTAGTAGGAATCTGAAAATATATATAATAAATAAATATAAAAATCATGTTTACTTTCTTTCAGGGAAGTAAGTTACAAAAGTTTCTTACCAATGAAAAGGACAGACAGATATACAGACATATCTTGCATTTAATTTCTCATTTTTCACTACTGGTAAAGAGTCCTTTATGACCAACTTAAAAGAAAACTTATCAGAAACGTTAGACTTATTTTCCTACTTCCACTCCAAAAATCATGTGATTGTAGGCACAGCCTTAGAATGTAGATGAAACACTTCCTATGTCATAAGCCTTGATTCCATTAGCACATAAACACTTCTATTACCAGGAAGAAATGAACAGCATTTGTAACTCAGAATAAGTGAACAGTTAGGAAGGCTGATGATATGCAATCTTTCTCTCCTTGAGGGAAGGAAGTTTTGTAAAATTCTTACTAGTGAGAAGGAGACTGAGTTTTATACAGTTGTTTCTCTTTATTCTATAGTTCTCTTTTTTTGTTCCCTTTGAGACAAGGTCTCCCTGTAGCCCCCGCTGTCCTGGAACTCACTGGGTATACCAGGCTGACCTTGAACTTACAGAGATCTGCTTGCCTCTGCCTCCCAAATGCTGGAATTAAAGCCATGCACCACCACACCCTGCTACACAATCATTTCTTACATTTAACTCCACATTATTCATAATTGGTATAGAGGCTTTCATGAAAGAATAAAAAGAAAACTTCCCAGAAACCTTAGACTTGTTTTCCTTGTTCTGCTCCAAAATCCATGTAATGTAGCTTAGCCTTAGAATGTAGCTGAAACAATTCTTGATTAATAAGCTTCTTTTCTTTGAGGGAACTGAACATCTTTATTGCCAAGATATGAACCATAAATATAAAGAAATAAATGAGCAGTCAGGTGACATGTAATGTAATTTTCAGGCCTTGAGTGAAATAAGTTATATAAGTTTCTTCTTTATCACTGAGAAGGAAACTGAGATATATGCAGTGATTTCTTACATTTAACTATGCATTATTCACAATTAAAATTTTTTTTAAATTTATTTATTTATTTATTTATTTATTTATTTATTTGTATGAATGTACTGTCTGCATGTAGGTTTGTGCACCAGTGTTGTGCAATGCCGCAGAGGTCAGAAGAGGGTGTCGGATTCCCCTGGAACTGGAGTTCTCCTGGAATTGGAGTTACAGATGGTTCTCAGCTGCCATGTGGGTGCTGGGGATTGAATCCAGGTCCTCTGCAAGAGCAGTTGGCACTCTTAACCGCTAGGCCATCTCTCCAGCCCCTATTCACAATTTTAACAGAGCCCTTTAGGACTGATTAAGAAGACTTGTCAGAAACCTGAGACCTATTTTCCTAGTTCTCCAATAATCAAGTAATGTAGATGTAGCCTTAGGGTGTATTTGAAACAATGTCTGAGTTGTAAGCCTACTTCCCTTGAAGGACACAAACAGGTATGTTGTCAAATACAAATATACCATATTGGTACCTAAGAATAAGAAAAATTTTAAGAAGTCAGGTGACATGAATATTCTTTCATGCCTTGAGGGAAGTCAGTTATCTAAGTTTCTTACCAGTGAGAAGACTGAGATATACAGTCATTTCTTACATTTGACTTCCCATTATTCACAGCTGGTTCAGAAGGCTTTATGACCAACTTGAAATAAAACTCTCCAGAAATCTTAGGATTATTTAAGTATTTGCAGTCCAAAAATCATACGACATAGGCATGACCTTAGGATGTAGGTGTGTTGCACAGGACTGTCCTCTGACAGGCAGAACATGGACAGATGCCATCTTCCCAAGCTTGGTTGCATTGCTTGCCTAGGATCATCACAGCTAAACTTGACTTACCCTGCACAGGAAAGGAAGGGCAAGGAAAGCAGCCAACCCTCCCAACCAACCAATAGACCCAAGTCCCATCAGGGGGAGTTACTAAAGTGGATAAACTGAGAAGCAGAGGAGAGGCTCTCTCACCACTTTGTGTGGGAGTGGGGAGGTCACCATCCATGCTGGGATGAAAACTTTCCGATGTGGCCTTAGGAGGGCAGCACACACACACCTGTAGGTAGCTGTCACCCCTTAAGTGACAGCTTAAGTAAGTGAGCCGAGCAAACTCACTGCTTTCCCAGACTGTAGTTTGCCAAAATCATTCTTCAGTTTGTTGTAGGGACCAAGAGTGGAGGGGTGGATATTGGTTACACCTCCCAGAAGGAACTTTAGGGACACTTGGCATAGTCATCAATGATATGACAAAATCGAGAATGATTTGGGGAGGAGCAAGTCATTCCCCAAGGTAATATCTGTAGTAATCTTGCTGGGGAAAGGAGATGATAAGCACAACTCTCTGTGAGCACGTGGTCACAGGGAGGAAGTGACCTAAACCACAATTCCCTTCAGCCCCAGATTAACATTTTTGGGTCAAGTAACCTTTTCAGAATCTGCTTAATATGAAAAAATGCACACACATACTTTGTGAAGATACCCTCTGCTGTTCTCCAGGCAACCTGATTATCCAAGTGTGACAGGTATCTGGTTTAGCAACTTAAGTGCTACAAGGATCCTAGACAAAGAATTTCCTTTCTAGAAGATGTAAGAATCATGTTTACAGATCTTAAGCATCAAGTAAACGTCTGGATTGTCTCAGGAGAATGAAGGCAGAGAAGGAAGGGATGAGTTCCAGAGAGCAGGCCAGGAGCATCCTGGTGTTCAGAGATTCAAACTCCTGGCCAGGCTGGGCTAGGGTCACTGTAAGTAGGCTATGTCTTTCCAGATTTATTTTTATTCTTCCTTGATGACAGCCTTCCCTCTGCCAGTTCTCGATCTCCTGCTGTTATAGGTCAGCTCCTGCTGCCTTCTAACTTGGTGTTTGTGAGATGAAAGCAGGTGATGAGGTACAGGACGGTAGACAGGTCTGTGTGGAGCATGGGACTGTCCCCCATGGGACCCCTTCCCATAGGCTGCAGCTGTGCCTTAGCAAACTTGCCATTCTCACCTTGGAGCCTGCAGAAGCCTGGTTTTAGTGCCTAACAGGATGTTGACTGAAGTTTGTCAGTGTGGCAGGGGCATGCCTCATGGAGATCAAGGGCTGGACCCTCCTTCCTGAATCTGGAGGCTATTGATCCTTCTCCTACTAAATAGTACCCGGGAACTGAGTGGGGCCTTTATGGGCCCTCTGTGTGTGCTTATCATGACATGTTTGCACGGAAACAGTTCTTTCACCTTTTCTAAGCAAGAAGCCAAAGTTGAGAGAGTTCTGTAGTGGTCATAGCCACATCCCAGACGTACAGAACCAATGTTCAAAAGTAATTTTGCTGGGCGTGGTGGCGCACGCCTTTAATCTTAGCACTTGGGAGGCAGAGGCAGGCGGATCTTTGTGAGTTCAAGGCCAGCCTGGTCTACAGAGTGAGTTTCAGGACAGCTGGGGCTACAGGGAGACCCTGTCTCGAAAAGACCAAAAAGCAAAAAACAGAAACAAAAACAAAAAAAAAAAGTATTTTAGAGGCAGGTGTGATGGTGTTCACCTTTAATCCCAGCACTCAGGAGGTAGAGGTAGAGGATCTTTGTGAGTTCAAGGACAGCTTGGTCTACAGAGCGAGTTCCAGGACAGCTGGTACTAAAAGGGAGACCCTGTCTCAAAAATATGAAAAAAAGGAAAAAACTGAAAAAAAAAAAGTAATTTAGGCCTCACAGTCAAACTCAGTCTTTTCTGAACTCCTCTGTGGTTTTGCTGGGTGGAGGTGAGGAGTCAAGTGGTGAAGAACAGATTTACAGTGGTTCCCTGCATGGGAAAGGCTGCCAACTGGGTCAGAAATCCCTAGGAGTGGAGTGCATAGCCAGCTCCAGGCTTGAGTCATTGCTTGGGGAATTGTTTGGGCAGAGGATATCATGAAGGAGTGTTTCCTGGAGAGGTGTGTTTTAGGGATGGGGCATCCTGCTGGTTTTGGAGTTGTGGTGACTCGAATAACCTCAGCTTATGAGAAAGGAGTGGCCACAGAGTCCAAGAACCATCGGATCTTCTTTTTCTCTGCCACTGGAGTGGGCAGGCCAATTTTATTGGCAGAGACCCTGACAGGGACACTCCCCTCACCTTCCAGGCCACTCAGTCCTCCCTGCAGTAGTGGATAATGACCTCACTGATCAGCCCACACCCCACTAGAATACCCTGGGCTCCTTCCAAGCCCCTTCTAGTCTTCCTTCAAGCCTTGAAACCAAATTCATTCCTAAAGGTCAAGCGAGTTTTGTTTTACCAAGAACCCACATAGAAAACCTCTTGAAAAAAAATCACCTTCCAAATGCTTTGTTTCTGGCATTAGCTGCCTTATTAAAAGTCTAGAAGGCTTTTTTTTTCCACATAAATTTATTTATTTATTTATTTTTAACAAATCTAGACCCGTGTTCCCACTCATTCCCCCACCCCGCCAGAGCTCATGCATTCTGCCAGACAGGCTTTCCATCTCTTAGTCATTCTCAATCTTTTCCATGGGGAAGTTGACTGTTTTGAGCAGAAGTTCACTGTTTCAGTCAGTTCTTTGATGCAGTCTTTTCTGTTGTTGTTGTTGTTTCCAAAATGCATTATGCCCAACTGCTTTGGACAAAAGCTCAGGGGGCCCTATACAAGAAATACTTACAATTGGGTAATTGGCACTAGCATCCACAGATGAGGGATACCATTCGTCGTTTGTTTTTCTGGGACTGTGTTACTTCACTCAGCATGATGTCCTCTAGCTCCAGCCATTTTCCTGCAAAGCTCGTGATGTCGTCTTTCTTTACTGCTGCATAGAACTCCATTGTGTAGATGTACCACATTTTCTCTATCCACTCGTCAGTTGAGGGGCATTTAGGTTGGTTCCAGCTCCTTGCTATTGTGAAGAGAGCTGCAATAAACATGGCCGTGCATGTATCTCTGTGGTGGCGTAAGTCTTGAGGGTACATGCCCAGGAGTGGTATGGCTGGGTCGGGTGGCAAGTTCATTCCAAGTCTTCCAAGGGTTCTCCACACTGCTTTCCATAGTGGCTGTACGAGTTTACATTCCCACCAGCAGTGGATGAGTGTTCCCCTTTCCCCACAACCTCTCCAGCACTTGGTATCATTTGTTTTCTTGATCCTAGCCAGTCTTATTGGAGTAAGATGATATCTTAAAGTGGTTTTCATTTGCATTTCCTTAATGATTAGTGATGTTGAACAGTTCTTGAGGTGTTTCTCAGACATCTCTAATTCCTCACTTGTGAAGTCTCTGTTCAGTTCTTTGCTCCATCTATTGAGTGGGTCATTTGTTTTCTTTTTTCTTTGTTTTTTGAGTAGTTTATATATTCTGGAAATCAATGCTTTGTCAGATGTATCTGCAGTGAAGGTTTCCTCCCACTCTGTGGGATTTCTCTTCACTTCCTTGATTGTTTCTTTTGATGTACAGAAGCTTTTGAGTTTGATGAGGTCCCATTTGTCAATTGTCGACCTTAATTCTTGTGCAGCTGCTGTCTGATTTAGGAAGTCTTTTCCTACGCCTATGTCTTGTAGTCTGCTGCCAACTTTTTCTTCTATCACCTTCAGAGTTTGGGGTTTCACGTTGAGGTCTTTAATCCATCTGGAGTTGACTTTTGTACAGGGTGAGAGGTAGGGGTTTAATTTCATTCTTCTACAAGTGGTGATCCAGTTTTGCCAACACCACTTGCTGAAGATGCTGTCTTTTCTCCATTGTGGTTTCTTGGCCCCCTTGTCAAATATGAGATGGCTGAAATTGTATGTGCTCAGATTTGGATCTTCGGTTTTGTTCCATTGGTCAACAGGTCTGTTTTTGTGCCAGTACCAGGCTGTTTTTATGACTATAGCCCTGTAGTATAGTTTAAAATCTGGTATAGAGATCCCTCCTGTGTAGCTCTTTTCACTCAGGATTGATTTGGCTATTCGGGGTCTTTTGTTTCTCCAAATGAATTTAAGAACTTTTGTTTCCAAGCCTGTGAAGAAACTCTTGGGGATTTTGATTGGGATTGCATTAAATCTATACAAGAGTTTTGGTAAAATGGACATTTTTACAATGTTAATTTTCCCAATCCATGAGCATGGGAGGTTTTTCCATCTTCTGAGGTCTTCTTCAATTTCTTTCTTTAAGGGTTTAAAATTTTTGTTGTAGAGGTCTTTGGTGTCTTTGGTTAGGTTTGTTCCTAGGTATCTTATTGTTTTTGAGGCTATTGTGAGTGGGAAGGTCTCTTTGAATTCTTTCTCCAGTTGCTTGTTCTTGGTGTAAAGAAAGGCCATTGATTTTCTAAGGTTAATTTTGTATCCTGCCACTTTGCTGAAGCTGTTAATCGTTTCTAGGAGTTTTCTGGTGGAGTTTTTTGCATCTCTTAAGTAAACAATCATATCATCAGCAAATAGGGATAGTTTGACTTCCTCTTTTCCAATTAGTACTCCTTTAATATCCTTTTCTTGCCTTATTGCTCTAGCAAGTGTTTCAAGCACTATATTGAAGAGGAGTGGTGATAGGGGGCAGCCTTGCCGAGTTCCTACCTTTAAAGGGAATGTTTCCGTCATTTCCCCATTTAGGATGATATTGGCTGTGGGTTTCCTGTATATGGCTTTGATTACATTGAGGAATGATCCCTCCAATCCAATTCCTTCTAGGACTTTAAGCATGAAGGGATGCTGGATTTTGTCAAAGGCTTTTTCAGCATCAATTGAGATGATGGTGTGGTTTTTGTCTTTGATTCCGTTTATGTGTTTGATGATGTTTATTGATTTTCGTATGTTGAACCATCCCTGCATCTCTGGTATGAATCCAACTTGGTCATGATGGATGATCTTCTTGATGTGGGTCTGTATGCGATTTGCCAGTATTCTGTTTAGAATTTTGGCATCTGTGTTCATGAGGGAGATGGGTCTATAATTCTCCTTTTTAGTTGTATCTTTGCCTGGTTTTGGTAATAGAGTGATGTTGGCTTCATAGAAGGAATTTGGGAGAATTCCCTCTGATTGTATACTTCTAAACAGTTTCAGAAATAATGGTTGTAGGTCTTTTTGAAATGTTTTATAGAATTCTGCTGTGAAACCGTCTGGGCCTGGGCTTTTTTTAGTTGGGAGGCTTCTTACTACATCCTCTATTTCTTCATATGTTATGGGTCTGTTTAAGCTGCTGGTCTCCTCTTGGCCAAGCTTTGGTGATTCCCAAGATTTCAGATATTCATCCATTTCTTCTAGATTTTCAAACTTGGTAGAATATAGGTTCTTGTAATATTCCCATATAATTTTCTTGATCTTTTCCTTGTCCGTTGTGATATTTCCCTTTTCATCACAGATTGTATTGATTTGGAGTTGTTCCTTCTTTCTTTTTGTTAACTGGGCTAGAGGTCTGTCTATCTTGTTTATTCTTTCAAAGAACCAACTTTTGGCTTCATTGATTTTTTGTATTGTTTTCTTTGTTTCTATTTCATTGATTTCTGCTCTGATTTTTGTTATTTCTTCCTGTCTGTTGCGTTTAGGGTTCATCTGTTGTTGCCTCTCAAGTGCTTTTAGCTGTAGTGTTAGATCATTCACTTGTGCTCTTTCTGTTTTTCTAATGTAGGCACCCAGGGCTATAAATTTCCCTCTTAGGACTGCTTTTAAGGTATCCCATAAGTTTTGTTGTGTTGTATTGTCATTGTCATTCAGTTCCAGGAATGTTTTTATTTCTTTCTTTATCTCTTCCTTGACCCATTCATTATTCAAGAGTGTGTTGTTTAGTCTCCATGTGTTCTTGTAGGCAGGAGGGCTTGTCCTGGTGTTGATGTTGAGCTTCATTGCACTGTGGTCTGACAGGATGCATGAAATTATTTCAATCTTTTTGTATTTGTAGAGGTTTCTTCTGTGTCCCAGGATGTGGTCGATTTTGGAGAATGTTCCGTGGGGTGCTGAGTAGAAAGTGTATTCTCTGGTATTAGGATGGAATGTTCGGTAGAGGTCTATGAGGTCCATTTGGTGTATCATATCGTTCAGTTCAGATGTCTCTCTGTTTATTTTTTGTCCTGTTGACCTATCCAAAGGACTCAGTGGGGTATTGAAATCTCCCACTATGAGTGTGCTGGGGTTAGTCTGTGACTTGTGGTCCTGGAGAATTGTCTTTATAAAGTTTGGTGCACCAGAATTTGGGGCATATATATTCATAATTGTGAAATCTTCTTGGTGGATTGTTCCTTTGATGAAAATGTAATGGCCTTCTTTGTCTCTTCTGATTTCTTTTACTTTGAAGTCTATTTTATCCGATATTAAAATAGCAACACCTGCTTTCTTTTTGGTACCATTTGCTTGGAATATTTTTTTCCATCCCTTCACTTTAAGGTGGTGCCTGTCCTTGAAGGTAAGATGTGTTTCTTGCAGACAGCATATCGATGGATTCTGTTTCCTAATCCAGTCTCCCAGTCTATGTCTTTTGATTGGGGAATTTAGTCCATTAATATTTAAGGTTATGACTGATAGGTTTGTGTTGCTTCCTTTTGCCTTATTATCCATCTGCGGTTTTGATTTAGGTTTCTACTTCTGCAGTTATGCTTTTATTGATTTCTCCTTCTAGTTGCCTGGGGTTGGTTGCTCCTTTCTTCTGTTCTTTGGATTGCTTCAAGTATTCTCTGAAGGGTTGGTTTTCCGGACATGTATTCTTTCAAGTTGTTTATGTCATGGAAGATTTTCCTCTCTCCTTCCACTATGATTGACATTTTTGCTGGGTATAGTAACCTGGGCTGGCATCCATTGTCCCTCAACACTGGGAATGCTTTGCTCCAGGTTCTTCTTGCCTTCATCGTTTGCTGTGAGAAGTCCGTTGTTATTCTGATAGGTTTCCCCTTATAGGTCACTTGTTGTTTTTCTCTTGTCGCTTTAAGAATTTTCTCTTTGTTTTGGGTGTCCAGCATTTTAACTATGATGTGGCGTGGAGAATTTCTTTTCTGATCTTGTCTGTTTGGAGTTCTATGTGCTTCTTGTATTGGTATTGGTTTGTCCTTTTTTAGTTTGGGGAAGTTTTCATCTATTATTCTGTTGAAGATCTGATCAATACCTTTCTCTTGGGATTCTTCTCCTTCCTCTATTCCTATGATGCGGAGGTTTGATCTTTTCATAGTGTCCCACAGCTCCTGGTTGTTCCATTTTTGTGTATTTTTAAATTTTTCATAATCTTTCCTTGAGGTTTTTAGTTGTTCTGTGTTGTCCTCCAGGTCTGATATTCTTTGTTCTGCTTCCTCCATTCTGCTTCTGAGGCTTTTTTCATTCCTTTCCTCTTGAATGGATGAGTGTTTGATTTCCTTTTTCATTTCCTCTTCTGATTTCTTTAGTGTTTCTATTTCTTTTTGGAGCTTCTCGATCTCTTTTTGTAGCTCTTTTGTTTGCTGGTTGGTTTCTTTTTCTTTTTCAGCATGGGATCTTTTCAGTGTTTCTACTTCCTTCCGGAGCTTGTCATTCTCTCTCTCTCGGTCCTCATTCTCTTTTCTTAGTTCTTTAATTTGTTCTTTATGATCTTGTAGTTCTTTAAGTATGTTCCCAATTGTGTTTCTGATGTCTGTGTCCTGGGGCATCCCCGGGGGGATCCCACTGCAGGAGTCATCCATAGGGTTGGTAAAGCTTGGCGTGGGATTATCCTGCACCTTTCCAGTGTAGTCTCTTCTTCGTGATCCTGGCATATGGGCTTCTCCTTGCCTGTATTCCAATGTGAGTCCTGAATGCCTCTTCACTGTGTTGAAGGCGTGCTTTGCTTGCCTCCTTCAGATCCTTCTTCGTAATCTCAGTTGGCGGGGGGTGGGGGGGGTGGGCTGGGGCTCTTCCGCCCTGGCACCTGCCGCTGGGCTCAGGAGATCTCAAATCTCAAGAGTCACACAAGCGTGCCTTTAATACCGGCTGGGAGGATAACTCCGCCCCCACAGCCACTATATCTAATCAAGCCAAAGACCACACCTTTAATCCCAGCTGGGAGGATAACTCCAACCTCCTAGAAGGCTTTAAAATTGTGTACAAGTATATTGTCTGCATGTATGTAAGTGCAACTGTGTCATGCAGTTTGTGTGGAGGTCAGAAGAGGCTGTTAGATCCCCTGTAACTAAAGTTATAGCCCATTGTTAACCACCATGTGGGTGTTGGGAACTGAACTCTGCAAGAGCAGCCAGTGTTTTTAATTGCTGAGCCATCTCTCCAGCCCCAAGGAGGCTTTTAAAGGTATAAATCAGCAAAGTGAATCTAATATTTATAAAGAAATATGAAATATTAAGCAATAGGTCCTGAAAATGGACAAAATGGGAGAAAACATTAGCTATCCAGATTTATAATAAAGCTTCTCAATACAGACAATAATATTCTGGTCTATGGAGAGATATCTGATAGAGACAGTATGGTTCTGGTCTATGGAGACAGAGCTGATAGAGACAGTGTGGTTCTGATCTATGGGCTGGTAGCAAACAATGGCCTGCTTGGGGTGAAGCTATCCTTGCACTTGTTTTTGCATGGCTCATGAGCTAAGGATAGCTTCTAATTTTTTAAATGGTTGAAAATAAGATATTTTATAAAATAATACAAAACTCAAGTTTCAGTGGCCATGGATAAAGTCTTATTGGGTGGGACATAATCTGTGTATTTTCTGGGGCTGTTTTCATAGTCCACAGCATAGCTGAGTAACTCTGGCAGAGGATGAATGATCCACAAAGCCCTTGACAGGTTGCTGACGCCTGAAACAGACTAATGAACACTAACATACTGAATGGTGACAAGGCTGGCATTGCAGATCAGTGGTTGGAAGGTTAATATTTTAACACATCATCCTGGGTAAATTAAATTTCCAAAGTGAAAACTGATCCCTCCCTTAGATCTATGCAAAAAAATTATTAGTAGGAAGACTAAAAATCTATGTTTATAGTAAAACAATAAAGGTCCTGGAATATACAATGGAATAAAGATTCTATGATCTTGGATTAGAATATGGAACATAGAAATTATTGCATATAAAAATCAAGCAATTGGACTTGATTAAAACTGAGAATTGTTCGGGCTAGAGAGATGGCTCAGCAGTTAAGAGCACCAGCTACTCTAGCAGAAGACCCAGGTTCGATTCCCAGCACCCACATGATGGCTAACATCCATCCATAACTCTAGTTCCAAGGAATCCAACACCCTTTTCTGATCTCTGTGGGCAATGCACAATGCAGGTGCACTTACATGCACGCAGGCAATACATGCAGCCACATAAGATAAAAATAATAAATATAATATTAAAAAATGAGAACTGTTTTCTATAGTGAAAAAATTCAATTCTCATTGTGGAAAAGATATTTAGAAAGTAAACAACAATCTGGAAGATCATATCCAGAATGTGCAAAATAATTTCTATAAACAAAGTAGGGAATCCAGGTGGCTAGTAAACATATGGAAAAGTGTTCAGCCTGATAATCATGGAGGGAATAAAAAGCAACATCATCCCAAATTACTAAAACTGTAAAGACTGACAAGCTCAGGTGTTGGTAGGAAGGCACACCCTACACTCAGAAATCTTAAGATATGTATCTAGCAAAAACTTTCACTCACATTCACCTGAAATCAGGGACAAGAGCTTGCAAGGCACTGCTGTCTGGAGCAGCTTCAGAATCATCTTCCAAATGTCCATCAACATGACGCATAAAATACTGTGGTATAATTTTATAACAGAATACCGGCTGGTAACAGAAAAGACTACTGAAGTACACAACAGTGTGGATACTACGTGAGAGAGGTCACACACACAAAGAACATATGTTATGATTTCATTTTTACAAAGCTCAGAAGCCAGTAAAACAAACACCAAGGCAGAAACCAGAAGAGTGGTTTCCTTGGTTGGGACATAATAGGACAGGTTATGAGCTGAGCCTTCTGCAAGGTCAGTAATCCTTTTTCTCTATTGATTTCCCTTGGGATTTATACCATATGAATGAATTCATACTGAGAGATTTCATCATGTCACACAGTTCTACATGCATATAATGCTTGAAAGGTTTACTTCAAATACATGTAAAGTTTGCCTTATCTATATTTAGGAATGTAGGATTATTTACATTTTCTATATACTTATTTGTGCCTTCCTGATTTGACAAGTATTAAAACCGACATGTTCAGGTTTCCTTTTCAATGTTACCTTTAATTTTATTGCCTTCAGTTTGGCTCTATACAGTTCAATGCATGTTATGTGGTATATAGAAAATGATGAAAACTCTCCTTATTGCATATAAAGTACAATTAAACATTAATGAAATCTGAAATCATTTCTTTTGTCTTTGTTTATTCTATAAATATTTATTGAGCACCACCAAATTTGGGTGTTCTAGGCCCCCTTTTTTCAGCAAAGTGCACTGTGTTAATTAAGCTTTGCCCTCTCTGTCCTCATCCTGACTCACAGACTGGAGTCTCTTCACTTTGTGCCATAAACTGGCTTTGTGATTTCCTTCCTCTCAATGCTCAAGATCCTCTGCTTCTGAATGTAAAATTGCGATGTAATGGTCTCACCCTGTAAGCCTCCTACAAATTTTAAAATATGTCCCTAACTGGAAACAGAAAAGGATGAAGGATCAGGGTGCTACAGAGATGGCTCAGCAGTCAAGAGCACTGGCTGCTCTTGCAGAGGACTCAACAGAACATGTGAATAGCAGAAGAGCCATAAGCTTCATTAAGAAGGCCACAAAGTCATAAATCCCTTGAAGTGGTTAACTGGACCTAAGTTGGCAGTCTGGCCTTGCTAAAGCCTCATCAACCAGTCACTCCCAGGACTGAGGCAGTCTGTTTATGCAGCCACCTGTCTTACAGCCTTGAGATACTACCCTGCTCCGCCCAAGGAATCAAAAGGCTTTCAAATTATCCAAGGACACCAGACCTTGACATCTGATGCATGCCATCTGGGTTCAGGGAATAAAATCTCCCACCTCTGTTCATTAGGTGTCAGACACTCCACATGGGTGTAATGGAGTATCTGTCTATGTCTGCTGTATACTTATTTTGGTAAGTATATATTCTTTGCCTGTTGCAGGTCTGGGTCTGGCTCTTATTTCTTAACTTTAAACTCCTTCCTTTTTGCTCTCCAAAAATCTAACAGGACCAGTTTTGTTTCCCAGCACTCACATGGTGGCTAACAATTGTATATAACTCCAGATCCAGGGGTTCTGACACTGTCTTCTGTCCTCTGGGGATGCACCTACAGACATTCAGGCAATACACTCATACACATAAAATAAAAATAATAAAATATGAAAAAAGTCTGCTTAGTCCCTGTAGCCAAATATCATAGTACCTGGATTAATGTCTTCTTTCTGGAAGTTTCTCTGGTGGACACCTTTTCCCCTACTTTTCTCCATGCAGTTGGCAGTCTAGTCTGCTGGTATAGCTCAGGGGACCTGCCCTCTGTCGAGTTTAGTGTCCATTTTAGTGTGGTCATTGCCAGCTGGGCTGGTACCTAGAATGCAGAAAGACAGGCTGCAACTCATCACTCTGAGGACGGAGGAGAGAGCTCTCAAGGGAACTTCTGGAAAAGAGCAATCTGTTTCTTCTTGTTGCTCATTTTCTGATGTAGTGATGTGTAGTGATCCTTCTCTATTTGTATCTGTATTTTTTTTTACAACAGGGTCTCACTATATAGCCCTGGCTGGCCAAGAACTCAATATATAGACCAGTCTGGCCTAAAACTCACAGAAATCTACTTGCCTCTTCCTCCTAAGTGCTGGGATTAAAGGCATGTGTCACCATGACCAGCATATTTATTTTATGCAGTTAATTTTTTTTTTGGTGTTTTTGAGACAGAGTCTTCCTATAGGCCCAGCTGGCCTGGAACTCACTTCGTAGACCAGGCTGGCCTTGAACACACAGAGATCAGCCTGCCTCTGCCTCCCAAGTGCTAAGATTAAAGGCGCATGCCATCTCGCCTGGCAGTTAATTTTTGTTTTATGTTTTTGTTTTTATCTTATGTATTTTTGGCTGATGTATATAAGTGCACTACATATGTGCAGTGCCTGCAGAGGCCAGAATAGGGCATTGTATTCACCTGGAACTGGAGTGGCTGACCGTTGTTAGCTGCCATGTAGGGGGCTGGGAACCAAACCCAGATTTGCTGCAAGAGCAGTCAGTGTTCTTAACCATTGAGCCATCTCAGTCCCCAGTATTTGTAGTTTTACTAGGTATTTGTCTACTGTTCCAGTTAAGCTGCTTAGGCTCTGGATTACTGGACTCAAATTTAGTTTAGTTTTAGATAAAACCTATGTTCTAGTTCTGACCCTCAATATAGTCTGTGTCTTTTGGTTACTCATATAACCTCTCTAAGTTTGTTCATTTTTTGAAAATAGGATGTTAATTTTTGTATCCTCGAGATATTTTTTCCATCCTTTAAGAGTGTGATATTATCCAGGTGTGGTGGCACACACCTTCAATTCCAGCAGAGGCAGGTGGATCTCTGTGAGATGGATGTTAGCCTGCTGCCCTACATGGGAAGTTCCAGGCCAGCCAGGGCTACAGGGAGATCCTGTCTCAAAAAGACCCACAAAAATGTGTGTGATACTATGTATTGGGTTAGCCTCTTCTTTACAACTTCTGCCTCTACTTGGTTGTACCATTTTTCTATCTGGTATGGGTCTTTATTACAATATGCATTAATTTCTGAAAGGTTCTTTTCTTTGTTCTAGTTATAGTTTTTACTCATGCTCATAGAGAAAATGTGTTTTTCTGGTTTTATTTCTTTCAGATTTTTTTCTTAAAGTTTTGTGCATTTCATTCAATGTTTTTTAGTCAAATTTAGACCCAGTCCCCCTTTCTTGTCCCCCACCTGACCAGAGTTCATGCGATCTGTCATACGTGACTTTCATCTTTTTCTCAGACTTTAAAAAAAATTTTCAATGCACAAGTTTACTGTTTTGTGCAGAAGCTTACTGTTGTAGTCATTTGTTTGACCCTGTTTTTTTTGTTGTTGTTCCTTCCAATTTGTATTGCTTCAAAGCATGCATATATGCATGCCACACATATACCAAAATTGTGATGTCTAAAACTAAACTAGAGATTAATTCCAAAACATGTTTAGGGATTCATATTTTGAGAGTAGGGTTGGATGTAGGTAAAGAAAAATATTACTTTACATTCCTACATTACGTAACAAGCTGATGAGTAACATCAAGTATTATATTTACTAAAAAAGAAAGAAAAAAGGAGAATTATTCAGTTTACCTTACAAATAGAGTGCTAGGATCCACAAATGAGGGACACCATACATGGTTTGTTTTTCTGGGATTGTGTTACTTCACTTAGGATAATGGCTTCTAGTACTTCCTTTCAATCTATTGAGCTGGGTGTAGTCCTCAGTCCTGGAATGGCCTCTCCTCTTAGATTACGTCAGCCTTCTTAAGAAGTGCTTTATTCCTACCACTGGCGAGTGAAACAGTGTTCTGCCTTGCCCCACTTGCTGGTTATGTTTGTTTTCATGCTAAGAAGCTTAGTGAGGAGACCTGCTTTGGCCGGAAAGATTCTCCCACAGGAAGCAAGATAAGGAAGTTCAAATGGCAAAGGTAGGGAGGACCTCCACTGCCTTCCTTGCTGAAGAACATACATTGCCCCTGATTCAGGAGCTAGCAAAAGAAGCGCCTGGTGAGGAGGTGAAGCTATGGCCTCAAGGGTATCCCCTGCAATACATGGTGAAGTTGTACCAGCGTTCTGCTGACCTGCATGGGCACCCCAGGAAGAACCGTACAATCGGGGCTACAATGGTGAGGCTGGTAAAGCCCTCAGCCAAAGCAGTAAGGCTTGTCAGAGGTCCCTGGCGTGTACAGACCCTGGACTTTCCTCTAGCATCAAACCAGGTATCATACCAACTAATCAGAGCCACTGTGGTTTACCGCCATCAACTTTATCTACTTCATTGGCGTCTCTCCTGTCATGTGGAGACCTGGATCCCAAAATGCCCAACCAACCACTTTCTCTCTTCAGAAACAGGTCACTCAAAGCCTTCTCCCATGTCAAAAGCCTGGAAAGAGATGGATATCACACACTGTATTCAGCAGAGGCTCTGGAATCACAAGGGACGCAGAACCCTACGCATCCGTTTCATGTGTCAGCAGCCTAAAGGCAATGAGTTTCTTAAGCCTCAGTGGCACAGAAATCCATCCTTGGACACTGCCTTCTTGCTACTCTATTTCAATGAGACTCACAAGAGTGTTCAGAAGGCAAAACTCCTAAGAGGCCAAGAGGACTTAATTGAAAGGGAATCCTCTCTTCTTTTGCGGACTGCCCAGGAAGCATGCAGTGTTGCACCTGATGTTCCTTGTCCTTCTCAGAGACATGATGGGTCTGTAAATAACCAATGTTCCCTCCACCCTTACAAAGTCAGGTTCCATCACCCAGGCTGGGATCACTGGATCATTGCTCCCAGGCTCTATACCCCAAACTACTGTAAAGGAGTCTGTACTCAGGTGCTACCCTATGGTCTCAATTCCCCCAACCATGCCATAATTCAGAGTCTTGTCAATGAATTAATGAATCACAGTGTGCCTCAGCCCTCCTGTATCCCTTATAAGTTTCTTCCTATGAGTATCCTTCTGATTGAGACAAATGGGAGTATCTTATACAAAGAGTATGAGGGTATGATTGCCCAGTCTTGCACATGTAGGTAACCGCGAAGTTAGTTACCGTACGTTTCCCAAAAAATTGCAGAAAAGTGTAAAGCAATATTAGTGTTAAGGCTGCCAGGGATCTTCTATCAAATCTACAGGTTCTATTCCTCTTTTTTGTAAACCACAAATATTGTGTTTATGTTTAAAACATAGGAACAATTTAATAAATTAATCTATGATTACATCTTAGTATTTTTAAAATAATTTAAAATATTAGTTATCTTAACCATTATTTAAGTCTCTTCCCCTATTTGTGAGCTCCTTGATTTCTAAAAATGTTTCTGATATCCTAGCATGGACCAGTACAATTCAAGTAGTCAGAGACCTCAATACTTAAGAGCACATCCCCAAAGGAACATTTTCTTAATTTTGTCTTTTTAAATTGTGACTTTGTTAACAGGATAATGGCTTCTAGTTCCATCTATTTACCTGCAAAGTTCATGATGTCATCTTTATTTACCATTGCATAGAATTCCATTGTGTAGCTGTACTACATTTTTTTATCCACTCATCAGTTGAGGGAGAGCTGGGTTGTTTCCAGTTCTTTGCTATTGTGAAGAGAGTTGCAATAAACATAGATGTGTGTGTATCTCTGTGATAGGATGAGTCTTATGGGTATATATCCAGGAGTAGTATGACTGGGGTCAAGTGGTAGGTTCATTTTGAGTCTTTTAAGAGTGCTCCACACTGCTTTTCATAGGGCTTGTACCAGTTTGCAGTCCCACCAGCAGTTGGTAAGTGTTCCCCTTTCCCCAGAACCTCTCCAGCATTTGGTGTCTTTTGTTTTCTTGATCCTAACCAGTCTTACCAGAATAAGATGAAATCCCAAGATAATTTGCATTTCCTTAATTATTAGTGATTGTCCTAGTCTGTCTTTCATTGCTGTGACAAAACACTCTGACACCAACTTGGGGAGGAAAGGGTTTATTCAGATTACATCTCCTGGGTCACGGTTCATCACTTAGGGACCCCAAGGCAGGAACTCAGAGAAGGAACCTGGAGGCAGGAGCTGAAGCACAAACCATGGAGGAGTGCTGTTCACTGGCTTGCTCTCCTGGCTCATGCCCAGCCCGCCTTCTTATACAGTACACAACAACCTGCCCAGGGTAGCACTACTCATTGTGGGATGGGCCCTCCCACACTGCTCGACCATCAAGACAATATTCCACAGATGTGGCCACAGGCCAATCCAATGGAGCCAATTCCCCAATTGAGGCTCCCTCAACCCAGGTGTGTCAATTGACACTAAAGCTATCCAGCACAATTGACCCCTTGTCATCTTGACACACAAAACACATCACTATTAAACCACCACCTTTCCAGTTCTTGTCCCTAAAGTGTGATGTTAACATTAATCACAACCTAAGACAGTACAACCTTAAAAGCCCCACAGTCCTTAAAATGTCCAAATGCTTAAAAGTTCAGTCTATTAAAAGTCTTAATTGTGGGCTGCTGTAAACTCCAAAACAAGTACTGTCTTATTTCAAAGGGAAGAATCAGGCACTCTCAAATAAAACCTAAGTCCAGCAAAGTAGCTCAAGGCTGGACACCTGGGACTCACTCACGATCTTCTGGGCTCCCAAAGGGTTTCGGCAGCTCCCCTTCTCTGACTCTGCCATCCTTGGCACACACAGCTCATCTTGCAGGCCCAGGCCGACTCCATTCTACACCTGCTGCTGCTCTTGGTGGTCATCCCATGGTCCTGGCATCTCCAAAAAGCTGGGGTTGCCACTGAAACTGAGGCAGCACCTTCACCAATGGTCTCTTCTGACCTCTCCTGGTGCAAGGCCTCAGCTTCTCTCCATGACCCCTGCAATCCTGGGGTCTCCACTGGCCCACGAGGTGCACTTCCCCAATGGGTCTTTCTCTGACCCTCTCAAGTGCCAAGCCTTGGCTGCTCTTTGTGACCCCCTCAAATTTCACACCGGAACCATATAGGAGACTCTTAACATGCTACCAAGTCCTGCTTCTGGCTCCTCAGGCCCCTTCTGGACACAGGTTTTGTGTGCTGACCCTGAAGAATTGTTCCCAGAAGATTTCACCACAGTGATGCTGGTCTCTTGTTACTTACAGCTGATTTTTCAGCCCCAGCTAACCAGCATCAATTGCCCATACAACAAAAATTTCACTTCAGGTTCTGGTCTCTTGTTACTTACAGCTGATTCTTTCAGCCCCAGCTGACCAGAACCCACAGATACACAGTCCTGATGATTCTCTGTTCCTCTTTAAATTAGAAACTTCACAAGCCAGGCCTCCCTCTCTAGACTCCTTCAGCAAAACTGCTCCAAGCTCCACAGCAACAACCTTCGACTTCAATGATCTTCCCAGCCCAAAGTTCCAAACACCTCAACAATCTTCCCCAAAAAACAAAGGGTCAGGGTCTGTCACAGAAATACCCCACTCTTTTGGTACAATTCCTGTCCTATGTTGTTTCATTGCTGTGACAAACACTTGACTGACACCAACTTGGGGAGGAAAGGATTATTCAGTCTTACACTCCCTGGGTCACAGTTTCATCATTTAGGGAGCCCAAGGCAGGAAACTCAGAGAGGAACCTGGGAGGACCGGAGCTGTAAGCACAAGCCATGGGGAGTGCTGTTCACTGGCTTGCTCTCCGGCTCATGCCCAGCCCGCCTTCTTATACAGTACACAACAACCTGTCCGGGGTGGCACTACACATTGTGGGCTGGGCCCTCCTACACTGCTCACCATCAAGACAATACTCCACAGATGTGGCCACAGGCCAATCCAATGGAGCCAATTCCCCAATTGAGGCTCCCTCAACCCAGGTGTGTCAAGTTGACACTAAAGCTATCCAGCACAGTGATGTTGAACAGTTTTTTTTTTTTTTTGGTCTTTTCAAGACAGGGTCTCCCTGTAGCCCCAGATGGCCTGGAACTCACTCTGTAGACCAGGCTGGCCTTGAACTCACAAAGATCCACCTGCCTCTGCCTCCCAAGTGTTAGGATTAAAGGTGTGCGTCACCACGCCCACCTAATTTTTGTGTGTGTGTGTGTGTGTGTGTGTGATGTTGAACAGTTTTTAAGATGTTTCTCAGCCATCTTTATTTCCTCACTTGTGAAGTCTCTGTTCAGCTCTTTACTCCATTTTTTGAGTGAGTCATTTTCTTTTTTGCTCCTTTGTTTTTTGAGTAGTTTATATATTTTGGACGTTAATGCTCTGTCAGATGCCCAGCACTTGTTTATCTTTCAAAGAACTGTTTCATTGTTTCTTTAATTACTGTTGCTGCAATTTGTTAATTTCTGTCTTGACCTTAATGACCTCTTTTCAACTACTGCTTTTCAGGTTTGGCTTTCCTGAGGCCCTAAGATAGAATTTGAATTATTTATTTGAGAGCTCTCAGCTTTGTACTGCTTCAACAGAGAGCTGTGCATTTCCCTCTTAAGAGTGCTTCATTGTATCTCCCAGATTTTAGTGCAGTGTATGTTCATTTTCACTCAGTTGCAAGATTTTAAAATAGTTCCCTCTTGAGTTCTTCAATGATACACTTATCACTTCTAAATTAGTTACAACAACACAAAACCAACACTATCAAATCATAGACAACAGCATGTTCAGGGAATAATGAGGCAAAACAAGTCTGCACATGTTAAGACAGAAGTAGTTTTTAGAAATAGTTTTGATTTACAGTTGGTTGAATCCATGTATGTACAGGCAGGGGAAACGTACAATTGACTGTATCTATGAAGCATTTTTATGAGAAAACATATATTTGCAAGCAAGGTTCTTTGATCCCTAAAATATACTATACCCAAGAAACTTAAACGTGTGTTTAATAATTAGATTGCATGGATGATCATGATTTGTCACATTATGTTCCTAAATTTTCAAGTGCCCATTAGGCATGATCCTTGTTCTCATGTAGAATCTTGGCATCATTAATTTTTCTAACATGGTAAGCAAAAGGTGGAATACATGTCTTCAAAATATGTTTCTTTTCAGATGGTATGATTCTGTATATAAGCCTCTACATACTTCACCAGAAAACTCTTAGAACTTATAACATTTTCAGCAAAGTGGCAGGATGAAAAATTGAACACAAAAATCATCAGCAGCTTTCCTATACCTAAACCAAGGTACTGACATATTTAGAAAAAAATCAGAAAAATTACCCCGATTTACAACAGCATTCAAACAACGACCCTCCCTCCAAAAAGTGACTTTGAATAAACCTAACCAAGGAAGGGAGAGACTTCTAAAATGAAAAGTTTAAAGCACTGAAGAAGGGAATAGAGGAAGACACCAAGACATAAAAGATTTAAAAATATTTATTATTTATTATTTTTATTTTATGTATATGAGTGTATTGCCTGCATGTGGGTAAGTGCACTCCTGTCATGCAATGCCAAAGGAAGTCAGAAAAAGGTGTTTGGAACCCAGGAAAATGAAGTTAAGGCCAGTTGTTAGGGAGAATATTTACAGGTGACTTCAAGTTATACTACAGAGCCATACAAACAAAACCAGGGTGGTATTTACACACAAAAAAGAGAAGGAAATCAAGACAACAGAATGGAACAGAACAGAACAGAACAGAACAGAACAGAAAAGAACAGAGGGATAGAAGCCCAGGCAACCATACATACCTTATTGTTTACCAAGATGCAAAAATACCAGGGAAAAGCAAGCCTGTGAAACAGATGGTGTTGGGAAAACTGCTTATCAACAAGTGAAAGAATGAACTAGATCTTTATCTCTCACTCTACACAAAAATTAACTCCATGTGGTTCAAGGATTTCAACATAAGACTGATATGCTGAAACTTCTAGAGGAAGAATAACAGAGGCACATGGTTCAAGTGGTAGCTGTAGCTCTCCATGGCTATTTGTATTTAAGTTAACTGAATACCAGAAGAGACCAGCTGTTTACTGACTGGCACAGAGCAGCCTTGTTTAAGCAGTGACTACCATTCTGGACAGTGCAGATTCAGAGGAGTTTCCTCATTACAGAGGCCAGGCTGCACATGGATCCACCCTCTGCTTCCTCTGCAGACCTGCATTTCTCACATGTGCTCCCTGAGATTCTAAGTCACAGTGCTCTGGGCCCACCCTGACTCCTGGGTGCTTGCAGGAACCAGTGGAGGGGAGCACTTTAGGACTTGCAGATATAAAATGTGTATCTTCTGCTCTTGATGGCAAAAGCTTAGACCTTAAGAACTCTTTGACAGGATTCCCTATCATGCACCAGTGGACAAGCTAGGAGGGACAGGGCCCTTCCCCAGTGCTTGCTGCTCAGATCACAGAACTGGGTCATAAACAACCTGTTTTCAAGTCCGGGACTGTGACCTGTGCAGTGCAACAAGGTTTATTTTCCCTTTTATTGAAATCCCAACCTAAGATCCTCTCCTGTCCTTGAATTAGCCTGGTGCCTGGTGTTACATTTTCTTCTTCCCTTTTCCCACTTTCCCTTCCTCCCTCTTTCAACCCCCTGATCTCTCCCTCCCTCCTTTCTTCCCTTTATCCTTCCCTTCCTGAACTCCCTAACCTCTGTGTCCCTTCTTCCCTTTCTTCCCCATCTCATCTCAATTCCTTTATATTTTCTTAAGCGCATTAGTTTTTTGTTTTGCTTTTGCTTTTCTTTATTGAAGCAGAGTCTTCCTGTAGCCAAAGCAGGCCTGGAACTCTCCATGTAGACCAGGCTGGCCTTGATCTAACAGACACCTGCCTGCTCTGCCTCCAGAGTACTCAGATTGAAGGCCAAGCCTGACTTTTTTTTTTTTTTTTTGGACAGGGTATTATTGTATAGTGCCATCTGGCCTAGACCTGGCTATATAGACCAGGCTGACCTTGAATTCACAGAGATCTATCTGCCTCTGCTTCCTGGGTGTTGGGATTAGTGGACTTTGGTACCATGCCAGTCCTTAATTTCTTCTTTTTATTCTCTGTCTGTCTCCTAAGGTAGACTGTGAAGCTGAGGGTACCACAATGTATTTCTGTATCTTCCTGTCTGAGGGTACCTCGAACTACTTCTGGACCGTCCTGTCTCTGCCCCCCTCCCCCAAGGCTGGGAATACAGGTCTGGGTCCCCACCCTCAGCTCAGTGATCTTAATTTCTAATGTGATAAATACTGATAGACATAACTCACAGAAAGCTTCCCTTGGAGTCTGCCTTAATTCACAAGAGCACACAGAAATGCTGAAGCTTTGGAAGGATTCCGGGAAATAGTGACAAAGAGCGCTCAGGGCAGCAGGACAGGGTCAGAGCAAAGTCCAGGGTCTTGGTCTCACTCTCTGGAGTCTGAGGGCGGAGTCTGGGGTGCAGAAGCCCAAATGTAGGGGTTCCCATCTACCAGGGTTTCACTTCTCCAAGTCCTAACCTGTGTCAGGCCCTTCTGCCTGGACACTGATGACATGTCACAGTTCTCAGTCCCATTGGGTGTCGCGGTCCTACAGCAGCCAATCAGAGGCTCCGCGGTCACAGGTTATAAATCCAGGCAGTCCATTCCTGACTCAGACAGTTCTGAAGTCTGCAGAATGGGGGCCGTGGTGCCGCGCACCCTCCTGTTGCTGCTCCTTGTGGCCCTGGCCTTGACCCAGACCCACGCGGGTGAGTGCAGGGTCCGGAGGGAAATGGCCCAGCCGGGGTCCTGCCCGCTCTGTCTCCACCATGGAGCCCCGCGCCCTGTCCAGGAGTCTCACCCTCTCCTCCTGGCAGGCTCGCACTCCCTGAGGTATTTCTACACCGCGGTGTCCCGGCCTGGCCTTGGGGAGCCCCGGTTCATCGCCGTTGGCTACGTGGACAACACGCAGTTCATGCGCTTCGACAGCGACGCGGAGAATCCGAGGACGGAGCCGCGGGCGGCGTGGATGGAGCAGGAGGGGCCGGAGTACTGGGAGAGGGAGACAGGGATCATGAAATCCGTAACACAGATTTTCCGCGGGAAACTGCGGATTTTGCACGACTACAACCAGAGCGAGGGCGGTGAGTGACCCCGAGTGTCCCCGGGCTGACCTCACGACCCCCTATGTCCCCACGGACGCCCGAGTCGCCCGGGTCCCCAAGTCAGAGGTTCGGCCCGAGGCTGCCAGACCCTCAGGGACCTCGACCCAGAAGAGCAGGAAGACCTGGACTGGGTCTCAGTTTCAGTTTAGGTCCACACCGCGGGTGGGGTGGGCGGGGCCGCGTGGGCGAGGCTGACCGCGGGGGCGGGGCCAGGCTCTCACACCTACCAGAGGATGTTTGGCTGCGAAGTGGATCCCCATGGGAGTCTCATCCGAGGGTACAGTCAGGACGCCTATGATGGCAAAGATCACATCGCCCTGAATGAGGACCTGAGCTCCTTTACCGTGGCTGATGTGGCGGCTCAGATCACCAGGCACAAGTGGGAGCAGTCTGGCGAGGTAGAGACTTGCAGGGCCTACCTTGAGGTGGAGTGTGTGGAGTCTCTCCTCAGATACCTGCAGAACGGGGACACACAGCTGCGCACAGGTGAGAGGGGCCACGGGAAAATCTTATGTCTGCCTCAGACCAAGCCCATGTGTCCTGAGGACAGAGGAACATGGGAGCAGCTTCAATCTCTCCCTTTCCTCCCTCTCCCCTCTCCTGCTTCCCTCTCTCCCTCTCTTTCTTCCTCTCCCTCTCCTCCTCCTTCCTTCTCTCCTGCATCAGGAGGGAAGATCCTCCTTGGTTTCTGGTCCAGCATCAGAGATGGACTCTCCAGGGCTCTCCCTTCTCTAGGACAGTTCAGAGTCTCAGGATAGCAGAGAAGATCCTGAAACCGCCAGCCAGCAGTTCCCTTCCATCTCAGCCCACTGTGAGCCATGGCCCCCTCAGGCAGGGTTCTTTGCACACACCCAGTGCCCTTTGAAATCAGGGTCCTGTGAAGCTGAGTGTCTCAGTCCTAATTCACTCAGGACCAGAAGAGTGTTTTTCCTAATGATAAATCTACAGCTGGCTCAGCATGACTCTAGAACTTTCTAAAAATAGAAAATCAAAGAAGCCACAGTTTATGCTTTTGGGTGGAGTTTTAGTCTTTCCCCTACAGGAGACTCAGACTCTGCAAGAAGATGGCAGAATCCATAACTTTTCAAAAATTTCCCTCAGATCCACCAAAGGCACATGTGACCCATCACCCCAGACCTGAAGGGGATGTCACCCTGAGGTGCTGGGCACTGGGCTTCTACCCTATGGACATCACCCTGACCTGGCAGAGAGATGGGGAGGACCTGACCCAAGACATGGAGCTGGTGGAGACCAGGCCTGCAGGGGATGGAACCTTCCAGAAGTGGGCAGCTGTGGTGGTGCCTTCTGGAGAGGAGCAGAGATACACATGCCATGTGCAGCATGAGGGGCTGCCTGAGCCCCTGACCCTGAGATGGGGTAAGGAGGGCTGTGGGCACACAGCCTGCTGTCAGGGAAGCAGGGACCACTGTGGAGACCCTGAGCAGGGTCAGGGCTAGAAGCTGGGGCCAGGGCCTCACCTCCCCTTCTCTTTCCAGAGAAGTCGTCCCCATCCTCCATCCTTATCCTGGTAGTTGCCACTGTTGTCATCATCGCTGTCCTGGTGGCTGTGGTGGCTACTGTTGTGATGTGGAAGAGAAGGAGCTCAGGTAGGAAGGGGGGGGTTGGAGATTTTTCTCCTAATGACACTCTAAGTGCAGGGAATGTTTTCCATCCTGGCTGGTAGGAGCTTGGCCCTGTGTCCAAAAAGACACAGTGATTCTTGTTTGTTTGTGTTTAATTTTTAAATGTTTTATTTTGTGTGTGTGTTTTCCCTGCATGTGTGTACATGCACCCATGCCTGCAGTGCTGGAGGCCAAAAGAGGCTGTCAAATATCCTGGAACTGGAGCTATGGACAGTTGTTGGTCACCATGTTGGTTCTGGGAACTGAATCTGGGTCCTCTACAAGAGTAGCCAGTGTTCTTAAATGCTAAGCCATCTCTACAGGCCCCAAGATACACTGGTCAATGCTATACTCTCACTTGTTTAACTTTCAAGTAATCAGTCCTAGGTATATAATTTGAAAAATGTAAATACTTGCTTGAAATCTTCATTAAGATTTGTGGAGTTTAAAGAACATAACATAGCCCAGTTCATATGATACAGCAGTGACAAGCACACCTGTTCTGCACCCTGAGCACTGAGGTGCAGCTGTGACAGTCACAGGTGCAGCAGTTAGGAGCAGATAATTGTATTCAGAAAGACACAGGTCATCACAGATAATATGCAGCACATCACCAGGGCCGGTAACTATTAGACCTTTATGCTGATGCCTATTTGAGACACAGTGGTGGATTTTGATTTTGAGAGAACTTAGACTTCATAGTTTTGGGTCTGTCAGAATCTCAGTATCAGAGTTTGTTGTTCAGGAGGCTGACTTTCAGAACTGTGGGCAGCAGAGACTGCTCAGCAGCTCCAACACAGGTGTCACTTGTCTGGGTTTGTGTGCTGACACTCACTCTGCTGTAAAACACATGGGAACTGAAGGCCCGTTCATTACCTGATAATGGAGGTGATGGGGACCTGACTCCCAGCAGTCAGAGGTCAGAAGGGACAGTCTCTGCTGAGGACAGACTATAGGAGGGCAGTGGTTCCTCTTCCTGGTCATCTCTGAGGTTTTTTTCACCCTCTCTGGAACACTTTCATCGCTTTGCTGTCTCCCTGACTCATCAGAGGCTGTTCTTTTCCCACAGATAGAAGATGTGGCTCCTATTCTCAGACTGCCAGTAAGTATGGTGAGGTGCTCCCTGAAGCCCTGAGGGTGGTGTAGATAGAAGTCCCTGAAGGAGCTCAGCCAACCTCTACCTCCTCCTGAGCTCCATGTCCTATGCTCTCTGACCAGGTCTTCTTTTGTTCCACCCCAGGCAGGGACAGTGCCTAGAACTGTAATGCATCTCTCACAGCTTAAAAGGTGAGACCCTGTGGGGGCCTGAAGGGGCCAGGGGCTGGGTCAGTGCACAGACTGTGGGCTGTGGACATGGTCAGGATTGGGATCTTTAGAGTGTGCAGTGGGCTGCTGAGATACCACCATCACAGTGACTGATCTGCATCTCTTCGTGATGATTTTCTGCAGTAGGATGAGGTCTGTCCTGTTGAGACTGAGCCTTTGAATTTCATTGATTCTCTCTTCCTTCTGTGACATGAAGAGCTTCTATGTTTCTTTCTGCAAAGGGAATCTATCAGGTGTCTTGTCTTCTGTCAGCACAATGTGAGGAGGAAGTGAGGGGCCCAGCCCAGTCCTGAGCCCTGAGGGCCTCCCCACACTGGCCTGCCTCCCCTCCCCACTCTTCTGTTCCAGCAGAGGCAGGCCTGGGGACATTTGCATCCTGTCTGAGCTTTGGTTTTCACTGAGCTAGAGCTTTACACTTCTCTGTTCAAAATAAGGGAGTGAATCTTAGTTTTTGTCTCAACTTCTAATATAAGATGTTATATACTGTTTTTTAGGTAAGATCGGTAAAATATAGAGGTAATAAAGCCTGAAAACTTCTAGTTTCTGTGTGTTTGATTGGTTGTCTGTTATGGGTGGAGCAGGAGATGGCTGGGGAGCCCAGTGTCGCTGAGCTCCCTCCTCTGAGGATTGGATGCAGGCATCCTTAACTAGGTCATCTATACCTCCTCTGTCCTTGACCCTGAGTGGAATGTTGCTCCTTCAGGACCTGTGAGCACTGGGACACTCAGACACCCCAGGCCTGTGTCCAGGACCAGAGACAGTGCTCAGCCTCCACCTCGTGTTTTGAAATTTTTTCTAAATATGAGGACTTCTAACCTGGGTCCAGAACAGTGATGCATGCTGCATTTATTCCTAGCTCTAGGGATGAATAGGCAGGCAAATCTGTGAGAGATCAAGGCCAGCCTCCTCTACACTTGGGAGGGCCAGGCCAGCTGCGGCTAAAAGGGAATCCTTTCTCAAAAGGACAGACAGACAGACGCACAGAGAGAGAGAGAGAGAGAGAGAGAGAGAGAGAGAGAGAGAGAGATCCTGTCTCAAAAGACACACACACACATACAAACACACACAGAGGATATCCTGTCTCAAAAGACACACACACACACACACACACACACACACACACACACACACACACAGTTTTTCCTCAGTGTACATTTGTTCTAAAGATTATCTTTTGTTATGTATATCGTTGGGTGTGTCTCTGGTGGAGGAGGCATCTGCATATGTAAGTACAGGTGTCTGTGGAGTCCAGAAGAGGACACTGGATCTTGCAGCACCAGATTCATAAGTGGTTTTCAGCCACCTGATGTGGGTCTAGGAACTGAACTCAGGTGATCTTTGACAGTAGCATGTGATCTTATCCCCAGAGACATCTCTTCAGCCCCAATTCCTCATTTCCTTTAACTTCCCAGAAACCTGCTACATATTAATTTGTTTTCTGTGAAGTTATTCCTCTGAGAAGTAGAAAACATTCAAAAAAGTTTAATATCTATCATTGAATACCTACTATTTAAAACCTTGGGTTCCAGATTGAAGTCAAGTAGGAGGAGAAAAGCAGTGCATGCGCCCACTTCACCCTAGGATGAAAATTTCCCATGTTCCAATAACACACTCCTGTTTAGTGGAGTAAATTCTACCACTCAAGAATCATTTACTGAAAATGAAGCTATAAAGGATGCTTTTTTGTACACTTACATCAGAGGTTTTATTACTAAATGCAGTATTACCTGGATCGTATTTTTCTGTCTACCAAGTACAGTACATTTGTTTAGTCCTCTGAATAGACTAAAGAATTAACATTTGAGTAATTGAGTTAGTGTAGTATAATAAGGTAAGATTTGAGAGTAGATCCTCCTGTGTGTTAATTCAGTCATCACACTTTCCAACATACTGGAGATACAGTGGTCAACAGAGATTTCCTGCCCTCACACAGGATCCCTGTTCTTCATTGCACAGGGAAATGAAACCATCAGAGGCAAAGTCCCACAAGGAAGCTTCCCTTCGCCTATATATTGACACATGGGTCTCCCTGGACTGGCTTCTCTTCATCTCAACTCCAGAGAGAAGAGGTTGTCCTTCCTCTTAGATCTACTGCACCCACCTGAAAGCCATGGTGTGAGTACCAAGACTCCCGCCAAATTCTGGAAATACCATTTGTTCTAGTTTGCCTTCAATTGCTCCCACAAAACACTCTGACTAATACCAAATTGGGGAGGAAAGAGTTTATTTGGCTTCCTCTCCTGGGTCACAATTCCTCATTTATGTAGCCCAGTGTAAAAACTCAGAGCAGGGCCCTAGAGGCAGAAGCTAAAGCACAGGCCATGGAGGAATGCTGCTTAGTGGCATGCTCCCATGGCACGTGCTCTGCTTGCATTTTTATATACAATATCCAACAGGCTGGCCTGGAACTTGCTATGCAGGCTAGGCTGGACTCTGTCATTGATTTAGCTTAGACAGGGGGGCTTTCTACCAACAGTAACTGAGATGCTGCTGTGGTCAAGGCCACAGTACTGCATGTCATCCTCTGCTCATGCATTCCAAACCCTAGACCTCAGGGTTCTAATCTCAGACTCTGCAAATGAATCTGTGTGACGATCCAGTTTGAATTAGGGGCTAGTTCCCAGCTAGCACCCCTCAGGGCACCTTGTGGGAGTCATGGGATTCCTCTGACCCCAAACCAAGAGGGAGCAAGCAATGTAGCCCAGGCACATGATGCTAGGCAGAGCAACAGTATACAGTGGTGTGAAACGGGTGGAGGTCTGTGATTGGCTCTGGGAGATGATATCATTTTGCTTATGAAAGTGAGTTGCAGTAGGCAATAAATTGAATTCTCCATTACCATCATTACACAGAATTCCTGGCCATTATTTTTGTGTCATACAGGCTGAAGCAGGCCTGGATTTCGAGTGTTGAGTGTCATGGCTAGTGGGCTGTTTGGAGGTCTATATGACCAACAGCCCAGGTAAGCTAGCATAAGAGATGGAGACTTATTAGGTCACCATCTGTGGCCAGTGGGTTGAACAGAGGTCCATCAGACCACCAAAGTGGTAAGCTGGCATGGGGGTGTTTGATTTCCTTTTTCATTTCATCCTGTGATTTCTTTAGTATTTCTGATTCCTTCCAGAGTTTGTCATTTTCTCCCTTTAGATCTTTGATTTGTTTGTGTGTTCTTTATATTCCTTGATTTCTTTGAGTATATCTATGATTGTTCTTTTACAATCTGTTTCCTGGGTTACCTCCAGGGAGATCTCATTGTAGGAGTCTTCTAAAGGACTGGTAATGTTTGATGGGGATTTATTATTTGCTTTTCCCATGTTGTTTTTTCATTACACTTTTAGCATGTGTATTTGTTTTGTTTGTATTCTGGTGTGAAACTCAAGTATTTCTTTGGTACATTGAATGCTTACTTTGTTATCTTCAGATGTTTTCACTGCCTTCTTATTGGTTATGAAGGGCTGCTTGGTCTAGGTTTTAGGTTTTTACTTTTGGTTATGAATTAGAAGGAGGAGCTAACTCCTGCTGTGCTGGATAGTTTTAGCGTCAACTTGACACACCTGGTTTAGGGAGCCTCAATTGGGGAATTGGCTCCTTTGGACTGGCCTGTGGCCACATCTGCGGAGTATTGTCTTGATTGTTGGGCAATGTGGGAGGGCTCAGCCCACTATGGGTGGTGCCACTCTGGGCAGGTTGTTGTGTACCGTATAAGAGGGCAGGCTGGGCATGGGTCAGGGGAGCAAGCCAATGAATACCGTTCCTCCATGGCCTGTGCTTCAGCTCCTGCCTCCAGGTTCCTGCCCTGAGTTCCTGCCTTGGGCTCCCTAAGTGATGAGCTGTGACCCAGGAGATGTAAACTGAATAAACCCTTTCCTCCCCAAGTTGGTCAGTCAGAGTGTTTTGTCACAGCAATGGAAGACAAACTAGAACACCTGCCTTTCTGATCTGGAACTTCTTTAGGAATCCAGACAGGCAAGAATCAGGTCGGCTTGAGCTTGCAGTGCATGATATGGCCAAATGGCTTGGTTCTGCCCTGCCAGTGCTCACCGCTGGGCCTCAGCTTCCTGATGGATGGCTTGGCTCTGCCATCATTTCTTTCAGATATAAATAAAGAAAGGCTATCAAAAGGAAGACTATGAGAATGTATTTTTAATGAGCACTCAGGCATGAGAGGTTTGGAGTAGATGTATCCCAAGGATATTTAGTTGAAGAAGTTTATGAATATACATCCCAGGTAGAAAAGCAAAGAGAAATTACTATAGACAAAATTTCAAAAAGTTCTCTTACCATGACCACTGTTTACCACCAAGTGGTTTTCATAAGAACATACCTTCGAGGAAAATGGATATAATTTTAATAAATTGGAGAAAATTTCATGTAAGATCAAACTTTACATCATATTACTCACCCTGGAGAGAAACCATATATATATATATTTGATCATTTTGGAAAACATCAGATGAAACTTATCTCTAATTCAAAGCCAAAAACACATTGTCAAAAGAACCTTAAAAATATAGTGAATGTGGGAAAATTTCAGTGGTAGTTCAAACTTTGTCATCTGAAGATTCATACTGGAAATAAGCCTTACAAAACTGATGACGGTAGATAAACTTTTAGCAGAGCACATCTCTCACTGAGCACTAGAGGATTCGTGCTGGATAGAAACCTAACAGATGTAGTGTGCATGGAAAAGAATTCACTTAAATCTTCTCTTATTCAACATCAGAAAATTCCTATGGGGAAAGATCTTATACATGGAATGGATGTGAAGAAGCCTTCAGTGACCATTAATCCTTAATTTAATAATAGAGAGTTCATAGTGGAGAGAAACCCATGACTGTACTTATTATGGGAAGTGTTTTACTGAGGTCTTGTACCTATACATTAAAGAATCAGGTTAGAGTGAAGCTCTATCAATGTTGTGATTGTGGGGAATCATTCAGAGTGCACACTTGACTCAACCTCAGAGAACTCATACTTGGCAAAACCCTACAAGTGTAAAGAATGTGGGAAAGCATTCACTGCTGAATTAGCCTTTATGCCACACAAAGAGTTCACAGTGGGAAAAAAATCCCTACACATGCAGTGAATGTGTGACAGGCTTCCCTGAAAATTCATCCCTTACCAAACATCAGTGAATTGATACTGGCAAACAACCAATGAATGTAATGAACATGATAAAGCTTTTAGCCAGAGCATTCACCTTATTTAGCATCAGAGAATTTGTACTGGGGGAAAACCCAGTAATCTGTGTGGCAAGTTCCATCAGTGATACTAAACACACACAGATGTGTTTAAAGTAGCTAATGTTACAGTTCTATTCTTAAGCTTTGTCTTGCTTAACCAGGTGAAGTTTTTAATGTAATTTCTACCCTTTATTCTGTCCCCAGTGAGTGGATGTGGGCATTGGATTGAGTGATAAAACACCATGAAGGATACCAAAGTGAAAAATCAGATCCAATTTGAGTTTTGAATCCAATGTAATAAAAAAAAAAACAATTTAGCTGATGCTGTGTTTAAAAGTAGTATGCATACTAAATTTCTTCAGCTCTTTAGTTAGCACAGATTTGAAGATATTTTCTACTCATCTGCAGGTTCCTCTGCCTACTCTTTGTACTCATTTGAAACCCAAAGCACAGGCAGGGTAGAGCTGGACTCTACAAACTATAAAATAAAGGAGAAAGGACCTAGAAACCACAGATGGGGAAATACTGAATATCAGGTAAGTAAAAAAATCCTCTTTATTGGGTTCCATCAGGAACCATCGATAGATTTCAAGACAGAACTAAAAGGAAAAAATAACTTTTCTAACTGTGGGGCTGCTTTGCTCAATTCATCTCAGCTAAAACAAGAAAATAAATGTCTTCTATATCCAAATTCATGCCCATTACAGGGTTACCATGGATAGTTTTGTCTCTGCTGTGGACTCTTCTGCCTTGTTTGTTGGAAGTATTCCCTCACTTCAAGATCATCTTGATAATGTTCCCTGACTCACTAAAATGCAAACTTTTTTCTATCATCCAGGTTTGTAAGACCACAGGAAAAAATGTAAAAGTGCAAGCACAGAAAAGGTTTACTCAAGAGTGACAACAGGAGAAAGGTCTGTAGTTAAAAGCATGTGCACAGGTAGGGGCTGGAGAAATGGCTCAGAGGGTAAGAGCACCAGCTGCTCTTGCAGAAGACTCATGTCCAATTCCCAGCACCCACATGGCAGACAATAACTGTCCACAACTCCAGTTCCAGGGGAATCCAATACTCTCTTCTGACTCTGTGGGTTTTGCATAGCATGGGCGAACTTACACAAATGCAGGCAATACATTTGTACTCATAAAATAAAAATAAAAGAACATAAAAGTATATGTATGGGGGATAAGATGAAATAAAGAAACAGTTAAATATGTAAGAGACAAAATTGTTGAAAGGAATATAAATGTGAGGTTAAAGATTTTTGTATGATGAAACAAGAATTTTGGCTTAAAAATAAAAAACAAGAAAGCGAGGACAAAATTGTAAAAGCTTAAAATCAAATGACAAAGGTTTTTATTATAAAGTGTTTGTGAGTGATGAGACTTAAGGATGATATGTGTTCAATAATTTTTGTTATATTGATGGTCTCATAAGAATATTTACAAAAACTGACTAAAAAGAATGAAATATATATATATATATATATATATATATATCTCCATATATCCAAATACACTCACATATAATTACTTGTGCTTTTACCAACCTTATTAGACTTTAACTACTGAGGAAACTGACTCGTAACAAAGCCAAAATTTATTTCAACTATTTTGGGATTTGTTTTTGTCTAGGGCTTGATCTAAAAGTTATGCAAAAGTTATAATTGTACAGGGATCTCCATTACTAAACCGATGTGCAAAGAATATGCAACTTGCCAAAGTGTGTGGGGAAGAGGTAATAATATAAAATCAGAACAAATACCAGATGGGAGACCTTCTAAACTGGGAGACTCTAAAAGTATCTAGGTGGATACTTTCACAGAAGTGCCTAAGGTAGGGAGCTAGAGAGGTGGCTCAGCAGTTAAGAGCACTGGCTGCTCTTTCATAGGACTAGGGTTCAATTCCCAGCACTCACATGGCAGCTAACAACCATCTGTAACTCCAGTTCTAGGGAATTTGAAGCCCTCTTCTGTCCTCTACTGGCATTGCATGGCACAGGTGCACTTACATACATGCAGGCAATACAGTCATACACATAAAATTAAAAGTAATAAAGAAAATATTTTAAAGTGCCTAATGTAAAAAACCTAAAATATTTACTACTGCTAATGAAACAGTTCTACAGATGTATAGAAACCTTTTTCCTCTCAACTACTACTGTTGATAGTGTTATTAAAATTAATTTAAAATAAATCATACAATGATTTTGCTTTGTAAACTATACATTAACTGGGAATCCCCATGGCACTCCCATCTGGGAAAATAACAAGGAAATCAAACTCTCTCTCTCTCTCTCTCTCTCTCTCTCTCTCTCTCTCTCTCTCCATGTATATAACTAAATTTGGACTAAAAATCACCCTAAACTAGATGTTTACATTTAACTTTGTTTAAGACTTAAATATCTCTAAAAGAGACATGAGCCTGATTTGAATGAGTCCACAGAACTTCTCACCATGGGAACTAAACAACAAGTTTTCAGAAATGACATGCTGTGCCTCTTTCCACTTTGTTTTCTATGAGGTTCTTATTTCTAATCAATCCTTACCAGCCTGGGAACTAGATACTGATAAAAATCTCAAAAGAGGGAGATCTCCCAAGACCACCTGAAGCGCAGGTAGGTAGGTAGGAGCTGGGTGCTTCAGCAAGGTGGATTGTTGTTTGATTTAATCTAGTTAATCTAGTTGTCTTTGGCTTAACTGACTTTCCTGGCTGTGGGGGTGGAGTTATCCTCCCAGCTGGTTTAAAAGGTAGGGTTGTATGAGTCTTGAGATTGGAGATCTCCCAAGACCACCTGAAGGGCAGGAACCCCCCCCCCCCAACTGGGATTACGAAGGCATCTGAAGAAGGCAAGCAAAGCAAGCTTTCAACACAGTGAAGAGGCATTTGGGACTCACATTGGAATACAGGCAAGGAGAAGCCCATATGCCAGGAACATGAAGAAGAGACAGTATGGGAAAGGTACTGGATAATCCCACACCAAGCTCTACCAACCCTGTGGAAGATTCTTACAGTGGGATCCCCCTGGGGATGGCCCAGGACACAGATGTCAGAAGCACAATCATGAACATACTTAAAGAAGTGCCAGATTGGGGCTGGAGAGATGGCCTAGCGGTTAAGAGCGCCGACCGCTCTTGCAGAGGACCCGGGTTTGATCCCCAGCACCCACATGGTGGCTGAGAACCGTCTGAAACTCCAATTCCAGGAGAACTCCAGTTCCAGGGGAGTCCGACGCCCTCTTCTGACCTCCACGGCATTGCACGACACGGGTGCACAAACTTGCATGCAGACAGTACATTCACACATACATAAATAAATAAAATTAATTAAAAAAAACCTTAAAAAAAAGAAGTGCCAGATTATAAAGAGCAAATCAGAGAACTAAGAAAAGAGAATGAAGAACTCAAGAAGGAAGTTGAAACTCTGAAAAGATCCCATGTTGAAAAAGATAAGGAAACCTACCAGTGAAGCAAAGAGCTACAGGAGGGGATTGAGAAGCTCCAAAAGGAAGTGGAAATACTAAAAAAGTCAGAAGAGGAAATGAAAAAGGAAACCAAACACTCATGCAATCAAGAGGAAAGGAATGGAGAAAGCCTCAGAAGCAGAATGGAGGAAGCAGAACAAAGAATATCAGACCTGGAAGATAACACAGAATAACTAAAAACCTCAAGTAAAGATTATGAAAAATTTAAAAATACACAAAAGTGGAACAACCAGGAACTGTGGGTCACTATGAAAAGATCAAACCTTCGCATCATAGGAATAGAGGAAGGAGAAGAATCCCAAGAGAATGGTATTGATCAGATCTTCAACAGAATAATAGATGAAAATTTCCCCAAACGAAAAAAAGACAAACCAATACAAATACAAGAAGCACATAGAACTCCAAACAGACAAGATCAGAAAAGAAACTCTCCACGCCACATCATAGTTGAAATGCTAGACACCCAAAACAAAGACAAAATCCTTAGAGCCACAAGAGAAAAACAACAAGTGACCTATAAGGGGAAACCTATCAGAATTACAACTGACTTCTCAATGCAAACTATGAAAGCAAGAAGAACGTGGAGCAAGCATTCCCAGTGTTAAAAGACAATAGATGCCTACCCAGGTTACTATACCCATAAAAAATGTTGATTATAGTTGAAGGAGAGAGAAAAACCTTCCATGACATAAATAAGATGAAAGAATACATGTCTGGAAAACCAACCCTTCAGAGAATACTTGAAGCAATTCAAAGGACAGAAGAAAGGAGCAACCATCCCCAGGCACCTAGAAAGAGAAATCAATAAAAGCATAACTGCAGAAGTAGAAACCTAAAACGAAAACCACAAATGGATAATAAGGCAAAAGGAAGCAACACAAACCTATCAGTCATAACCTTAAATATTAATGGACTAAATTCCCCAATCAAAAGAGATAGACTGGGAGATTGGATTAGGAAACAGAA